>VRLP01009932.1:0-11182 GCA_009660295.1 Lophius piscatorius
TTCTCATCGGGATCCCTGATAAAAGTCTTCAAAAACTACAGTATGTTCAAAACAGTGCTGCAAGGATCCTGATGAGAGTTCGTAAACACGAACACATCACCCCCGTTCTTCATTCCCTTCATTGGCTTCCCATCTCCACTAGGATTAATTATAAGATCTCTCTCCTCACTCACCAGTGCATCCGTGGCAATGCACCCCCCTACCTAAAAGAACTACTCACCCCACTGACCTCAACACAATCCCTCCATTCTCCATTGGGGCGGCTGTGGCTCAGTGGGTAGAGCGGCCGTCTCCCATCAGAAGATCGGAAGGTAGCCGGTTTGAATCCCACCAGGGTCTACTTGGTGGGATTCAAGTATGAAACCTTAGCTCCCTGGGTGCTCCACAAGGGGCTGCCCACAGCTCCCTCAGGGATGCGTCAAATGCAGAGAAATTATTTCACCATGTTGTACTGTGTATGACTCTATGTGACTAATAAAGGATTCTTTCTTTCTACCCACTCATACCGCCTCCTCCTTCCTTGGACTAAGCTCAGCGCCATGGGTGATCGGGCCTTCCGTTCTGCTGCCCCTCGTCTGTGGAATGCCCTCCCTGACCATCTGAGGGCTCCACAGACAACTGACACATTTAAAAAAGGACTTTAAACTTTCCTTTTTAGCAGAATCCATAATCTTTAATTAAAATTGCTGTTTTTTGGTCATGTTTTTATATAGTTATTATTATATTTTCTTATTAATGCTTTTATCTGCTTTTACTTTGTGGCACTTTGAGATTTGATCCAAATGTAAAGTGCGTTATAAATTAGATGTATAATTATTATTATTATTATTATAAACTTTTTACAGTACAGGCCCCATGAGGATCTTAAGTGACCCTTATTGCCATGAAACTACCAAAAGAACGATGTTCTTGGCTCTGCCACTCGAAGGCCTTCTCCTCATCGTCATTCACATGGGACTTATCTCATAAGAGGGATTTGTGATTTATCCACACCGTACTGTTACAATCGGAGGCACAAAGTATAAACCACCGAATTTATACCACCAGAAATATACCCTTGACAAATGTAGTGTGTAATGGACCTATGTGCAGGCCCGCACAAGCTATTGCTACATAATGTAATTAACCTGTATTGATTAATATGTTGTTGACCAGTGAACTAAGCTACACATGAATTCAACTATATGCTGTGTCTTTTATTTTACACTGTCAAAAGAGAATTATTATGTGAACTCACTTCAACTGGTAACCCCTCAATTAAGTTAAATATTTACAACTGAAATTAATAAGTTAGACTCAAAAATAGTTAATTTAATTTATGTTATTAGTTGAAGTAACTCCTTTAGGTTCTTCAACTATTTATTTTTACAGTGCATGATTAGACCCCAAAAGCATAATAAAATGTAAAATTCCAGATTTTGGAATTTTTTAGATCTCTTAAAAGAATTTTTTTTTTTTTAAATGTTTTTACCTTCAAAAACCCTAAAATACAAAACACTAAAATAATATTTGTTGGTTATTGGTGCACAAATCTGACATTATTTTAGGTGCTGTTCACCTACCACACTGAAAACTGCTGAGTGCCCATTTTTCTTCAAAGCTAATTGTTAAAGTTAGTTTTGAGTTGGTAAGTTCATCCAATGTTAATTAACCTCAATGCAAACGCAAATGAGTTTTGGAATTTCATATAAAACCATATCATGGGTAATTATATCTAACACTATGAGCAATTCAATTTTTCCAATAACTTGGTTATTTTTAGTAATCAGCTGTAAAGTTGACATTTTATTTGAATTGAATTCTCATGAAAACAAATAGCCAAACATTCCGATTTCCCGGTCATCAAATACCCAAACACTTATTGTATTTGGTTGGCCACTAAACAATATTGTTGGTATTTGATGACCTAGAATGAGAGCCAACACTCATCATTCTCCAGAATAAATGAATGCGCCGAAAAAAATTTAAACTGAATCATCATCAATCATCATCCAACTTTAACATTCAAATGCAAAGACTCTGCTGTGGGCAATTAAAGACGGGTGGCAATGTCAAAATCAAGTCTTAGAAATTAGTGATAAATGGTCATCAAAAATATTCAAATGATTTGATTAATTCAAACTGTTTTGGTGGGCCAATGTTATAAATACACATTTTAACCATAAAATTGTAATCACTGACAGATCAATTCAGAATAACTTTGATTATTGCATTAAAATGGCATCTGTCCACTGGTGGGATATGTTGGGCAACAAGTGCACATGTGTTGGAAGTAGGAAAAACAGGCAAGCAAAAGGATAAGACAAGGGCCTAATAGTCATGGTTAGATTGTTCCCAGGGTGCAGTGGTTAGACCCTACCTAAGTGGTCTAAAAAAGGACAACTGGTGAACCAGCAACAGGGTCATGGACACCATGGCTTATTGATGTGAATGGGGAGCAAAAGCTAGCCTGTGTTGTCTGATCCCACAGAATCTGTACTACTGTAGCAGACATTGCAGTTAAGGTTCATGCTAGGTCTGATGGATGATATCAAACCACAGTGAATCACGGAGCGGTTTAATACAGAGCAGGTGGATTTAATATTATAACAATTGGTGCTGGACTTAAATATACCAACTAAATTGTTAATGATTACTAAAATAGTTGACAACAATTGTTCTGTCATTTAACCAAGTTATTAGCTAATAGAGTTATGTTTATTTGTGAGTGATGACAGATGAATTTTAAAAGGCAAAGATTACTACTTCAATTTTTTTTTTTGTTATTTTGTTTAAATCTTATAGTGACACATTATTGGTAATGACTCAGAAATTAATAGCCAATGTCCTTCAAAAGCAAAGATTACTTGAAATTTAATAAACAAAGAAGTGGTTGGGCCTTATTGTCACCGGCAGAACTAAGAATTTTACATAAATTTAGCTGTTGTTGTCTGTTGAAAGTTGTCAAACAAACAATGCTGCTACCTCTATATAATATTAAAAGTTTTCAAGAAAATCTATATTTCAGGTTTGTACTAATGTAATTTGTTGTACAGTATTTTCCTCTAAACAACGTAAAGTTAATTTCATATTTCAAGAGCTCAGAAACAAGTTCAACTTCCGCAGCCTCATACAGCACTTCCCATAATGACTTCGGTGGGAACTGTACACTAAAACAAACAAACGTGTATTGTGTAAAATACTCTTGTGGGAAATTACTGCCATATATCTTTATAAACAATTCTTGTTTCCTAAATGGCCGTTGAACATCGTTTACTCCACGGTTCATATCTAAAGACATAGCTTTGAGAAGTTATCGAATTAAGCAAGCAAACAATATCCCAAGTTCAACGATGGAACACGCCTATAATACATTTCAGGCAATCAGAGACATCTTGTGGCGCGTCAGACCAATCAACCTGGGAGCGGGCGGGCCTCACAGACTGTTGCTAGGGTATGTCTTTGATGACTTTTACTCTACCTAGCCAATGAGCTCGCACTTCCCAGATTCTAGCAAGATCATAGGCCAAGACTCCTTAAGCGCCCGCCTGTAAACTTTTCCCATTTGACAAACGCACCATCACTCACTTCCCCTGAGTTTCGTTAGGTGCTGTTGATACCAAGTGTAGTTTGGAGTCACCAAGACTCATAACTGAATATAGCAGCGCACATACAACGCTCTGACACAGTTTTTAAATCTCCATTCCATTACTCCATGACTTGTACATTGGTGTAAACAGAATCCTTCTATTTTTATAACGAGGCAACAACAAGATGGAACTTAATTCTCTCTTAATTCTGCTGGAGGCTGCAGAGTACTTGGAAAGAAGAGACAGAGGTATTTTAAGCTAAACTGACAAGTTGACACATTAATTTTAAGCCATTGATCAGTCTTTGGTGAAACAATAGGGCGACAGCTTGCTCCATATTCTGTCATTGCCTGTCTGAAGTTTTTACATGCACTGCCATAGTGCAGGTATGATGTCACTTTACAGACAATGGGACGTTGGCAGGCGATGGTTGCAAACTGGAAAAGAAAAACAAAAGCATTTTATTAGTATGTTATGTATTTCAACTGTTTTGCATTATATCTAATACAGGATGTGGTGTCTACACTCAGAATGTAGTGTATTTCTGTACCGGCGCTTCAGAAATGAGTAGAGGAGAATGATATTTAGAATATGACTGTATATCGTCAAGACAGATTCTCATATATGTCAACTGCTAATATTAAAGTCATTTGTTAAGGTGCGATCTCACTAAAGATCAGTCATAATGATTTAGCCTCGCTATTTTTAATGTTTTTTCGCTAATTAGCTCATTGTCAGTATTATTTTAAAGCAGGATCCACAGTAAATCAACCTTCATGTTGTTTTGTTTTGTTGTTACAGAGGCAGAGCACGGGTATGCGTCTGTTCTACCCTACAGTAGCGACTTTTCCAGAAAGAAAACGAAAACATCGCCAATTGCCAGAAAAACTCAGAACAATAGGTAAATATATTTCTTTCATAATCTGTCTTGATGTCACTTTGTGGATGCATACTATTATGCACCCATATAGAAGAGGAGGGGAGCTGTTTTCCTGCACACTGCCATCTTTCTGCTGTCTGGGCTGGGCTCTCTGTTTTGGTTCTTCCAATACACACTGCCACGCGTACACTGTCAACCCTGCCGGGCGCTCTTTCTTTATTATACACGCACACACTCTCACACGCACACTCTCACGTACACGTACACACACCTATAACCCAACACCCAGCATGTCTTTCTTTCTGCACCATGTCTCTCATGGCTAGCACCTGTGCAAATTATTGAAATACTTTTATTTTACTTTGACAAGGGGATCACCATTAAGAAGCAACCCCCTCCCCTCTCCAGATTTAAGCTACAGATCATATCAGTGATTGCATTTTAGTCTCTCCTCATTTAACTTTAATTGACATGTGTGTAGCGCAACTTTGAACTAGCTACTGCAGGAGTAGTTAGTTCAACGGCACTGCTGGAGTCTCCTTAAATAGCTACTTAGTTGAGTTATTTTTCCAAATAACTGGATTAACAATACATTCTCAAAGGTATATTGGAGAGGCCTGCTCAGTTGGAGGAGCGCTTATAAGCCTGATATGAAAGACCGTACTATTATCATTATTTGTTAATCTGCAGCAAAAGTTTACGCTGTTGCCTCACAGCAAGAAATTTCTAGTATAATGGTGTTCCTCTTACTTGTAGATTAGTGTTTCATATTTTATATTATTTAACCAATTATATTATGATTAATTGTTTATTATTATGTTCCTTTGAGCTCTATTGATGCTCAGTTGACAAACCATGTGTCTATAACTGTGCCGGGCTGAGAGAGCCTTCAAATGGATTGGAATTCCCTATTGTTTCTTTCAAACGAGGTCTAGTCCTGTTGTCAACCATGAGTTTAGGAAGCATGGGGAGTCCGATTTCCTCAGTCGTGAGTTGCACCATCTCAGTTCAACCTGTAATATCTCTATGATCATTTCACTCCCTTTTGAGGTTGTAGTCTTCTGTATTTGACTAAGGTGTTTTCTGTTCATTGTCACAAAATGTGGATGCAGTCACATGCAAATTCCTGTGATTGAGGTCTCTGATGCAGTAACACAGTCGGGCTATACTTGAGTACCTGCATATGTGGTTGAACGTCCTTGTGAGTGGCGATATAGCAGGTGGGTGTGGCGGCTGAAACAGAAACCTACTCACTCTCAAAAACAGCACAGTCCCTCAGTGTTCAAACTTTTTTCATGACTGAACTGAGGGCAAATTCCCCAATTTCCTTTATACGCTCTTTAAGCTGAAGTGTCAACAGGATGATCTGGGCAGTAACATAAAAACATAAAAGCATTTCATGTTTGAACTTAGACTGTATTTTCAGTTAGACAGAAGCTGACTGTTAATTAAAGGCACAATGCTTTGCTTTGTAGAACCTAGAAGTGGTGTCATAGGGCTTGCTATTAGGATTAAATCTGCAGATTAAAACAGATAACATGTTTGGCTATGGTACAATATTCAGTGCATGTGAAGACATTTTTCCGTCTGCACAAAGAAAAAAGTGGAAAAAGGGAACCTGATGGACTTTCCTTGTTGTGATCTTATATCAAAATTCTTCTAAAAATAGAGACCTGGATTTGTATTAATGGTGGGAGTATTTCCTTTTTCACTTCCTCGTGACACTAAATGAAATTTAAAAAAATAATACTAGCACAGATGAAAAAAAAAAAAAAAAATTCTTTACCTTATTTTGCATATTTGAGGACCTCCTTGAGATTGTGGGGAAAATACACAGGTTCCTCTGAGGATAAGCTTTGTTACTGTTACATTCCATGTAAAGGGTGACATCCGGCTAATTTACAGGCCTTGATCATCAGAGCCAAGATAATGACAGCAGGAAGAAAAATTTGCATTTTCTTTTACATTACATGGAGAGGTGTGTGGTAACCTGCCGGTCTGTGTGCATTCTCTCCCTCTGCAATCTACTGTATTATTGTCTGGTCATGTCCTATTCGGTGACTGGGGCGTTTCCCAACTTGAGAAAAACAACATTCTCCCCTATGGAATAAAGCTCTTTGTTAGTGTTTTGAATCGGGTTCTAGAACAAATGCAACATCCCATAGACTTTCTGGGATGACTCTGTGCTAAAGACACATTATCCCAGTTGCACTATGATCTTGTGCTGTGCAGAAGTCTCGACCTCCTCGGTACAACTATGGGAACTAATGCCTCGCTGGCAAATCGGAAAATCTGAAAAGGCTTCTTGTCAGTCTGGCCTTTTGTTGTTGCTGTTTTTGTTTTTATTGCCGTGGTATCCATGGTGGTCTTATGAACAGAGAGCCTGTTTCAGAGGGACTGCAGTGGCCTCGCTGCTCACGGCCGCAATTCAGGATTGAGGCGATCCTCGAAATAGCCCACATGCTGAGGAATTCTGCGGGGTCTAGGCCCTCAGACGTCGGATTGTGTTTTTACCCCATCTCTTTGCTGCTGTTAGGAGAGCATGCATCAACAACAGCAGTGTGTGCATGCTGTCTGTGTGTGCGTGCGTGCGTTTGTGTCTGTGAGTGAGTAGGGTGGGGGTGTTGGGCAGTTTCAATGATAGTGCTCTCCCTTGCAGAGTAATTTTTGCCCAATGTAACAGATATCTCACAGTAGGGCTGGGCAATTATACAAAAATGTATCAAAACAGGGGCAGTTTGGTGGAGTAGTGGTTTGCATTGCTGCCGTGCAGCAAGAAGACGTCGGCTTTAAATCCACCTGGGGACTTTGGGCCTCTGTGTGAGGTTCGCATGTTTTTCTTACGTTTGCGTGGGCTTCCTCTCCCAGTCCAAAAACATGCAAACTCTAAACTAGCTAAAAATTTCCTATAGGTGTTAATATGTGGGTGAATTGTTGTTTTCCTTTCTATGTGTCAGCCCAGTGAATAACTTGTACCCGGGTATACCTTGCCTCTTGCTCAGTGTCATCTGGTATAGGCTCCAGCGACACTAAACAGGATGTATGATATGGGAACCAATATTTAGATCCTCTCACTGACTTAATCTTAGTCTCTCTATTAACTTAATTAATAATTTCCCCTGTGGTTGCACCAAGAAACTGCATTTTCTTAAAATATTATGTCTGCATTGTCCAAGTTATATTGGTTGATGTTGGTGCCCAGTGAAATGGATGGAAGTGAGCCAATTATGTCAACCAGATGAGCTTGTACCTTAAACAAATGTCTTTTGAGTAAATCTAGTGAATAAAGGCTTTTTTGGATAATCATAATATACTACGTCGTGGGTCAAGCCTCTGAACAGCAGGTCTTCCGTTCAAAAGGCATTCTGAGGTAGAAAGAAAGGAAATTGCATTGAGAGAATTTATTCAGACTGTTTCTCAGATCTGCTGTTTCTTTCAAACTTTTTACTTTCATCTGTCTGACATGCAGATGTTTAGCAGGCCTCTCAATTTGGGATTATTCATTACACCGCATCCTAACTCTCATCTCATTTCATTTGAAGTTTTCTTTTTGCAATATTTTGACAGTACTTAAGCACTTGCTCCTCTGTTTTTTCCTTTCAGATCGTCACACAACGAGCTGGAGAAACACAGGTAAGGTGACCTCTCTCAGGCTCTTTGACCTTCTGCAATGTCTAACGTTTGTCTCTTTTGCAACTGCGTCTCTACTTGGCACCCGTGAGTTTCTAGCATACTCAGGTCTGGGATGCTTGCTGCAAGTAAATATGCAATTTTAGCTTCACTGTCTTCAAAGAAATCCAATCGATTAATTCCTTCTGTCTGAAAACGGTTAATAAGCTAATTTCAAAGAGCATCAACATGTTAATCGGATCTGTGTCGATTTCATGGATGAAACGCGCTACCTTGTATGGAAAGGGAATCCTGTCAGTAATGTGATAATCTGGGCCAGAGTGAGGCAGCGAACGAATGTGGAGGGACTATGGCCCTCCACATTCGGGCCGTGGAACAAACCACAAATCAACAAAAACATTCACCAGGTGAAATACACAAATAAAAATCCCGGTTCACGTAGAATTCCCTGGCAGGGTGATAACACATAACCCTTTCTACCCTCAGCTTGCTTCTTTAAGCAGCGTAGAAAAACCTTTCTTTTTCTTATCCTACTTTATGTATAAAGCACTCAGCTTGTCGTGGCGTGATATCCTCGCTCATTGGAAGGCGCAGACATCTGTTTCTGCTTCGCTTTGAACGCACCAACAGTGGTAATAACCTTCCAACAAACCCAAGTTGCTTTACGCAAAATTTTCCCTTTTTTTATATTGCTTTTGTGAATGAAGGTCACCCAAAGCTGGATTGGGTGTTGGGCTGCATGTTGGTGTCACACTGTCACTCACATTGAGGGATTAGGGATTGCCAGTCACATGTCTGAGGGTGAGTAATAGATGTGAGTAGCGCACAGAGGAGCAGGTTCAGACATATTTCACCCTGACCTGAGAAGCAGAGGAGTACCCAGCTGACGATTACACTGCAGGTGTTGAGACACAAGTTACCTCATGTCCGATGACGGGTGTGGTCACCAACCAAGTGACGTCCAATAACCCTGACAAACCCTAATGCCAGTAAATTGTTCCGTAATAAGTTAACTGACTTCCCATGTCATCATTACAGTCATGAGTTTCTAGAAATGACTATAAATGTTTAAATTTTCACCCAGCACTGTGTCACAGTGACTTGTGAAGCATTAGTTGATATTTTATCAAATCAAATCAAACTTTATCGTCATTTTGCTGTCCAAGCAGAATGAATTAGGGTTTCCCTGGGATCTAGCATAATATTTTTACGGAAATGCAAAACACTTAACTTATCAATTAACAACACACACATCCCTGAGCTGTAGTATGATTGGGAAGATATATATATATATATATATATATATATATATATGTATGTATGTATTTATGTATGTATGTATGTATATATATATATATATATAATGTGTGTATATATATATAATGTGTATATATATATATATATGTGTATATATATATATATAATGTGTATATATATATAATGTGTATATATATATATGTGTATATATATATATAATGTGTATATATGTATGTATATATATGTATGTATATATGTATATATATATAATGTGTATATATATATATGTGTATATATATATAATGTATGTATATATATATGTGTATATATATACACATATATATATATGTGTATATATGTATGTATATATATGTATGTATATATAATGTGTATATATATAATGTGTATATATATATATATGTGTATATATATATAATGTGTGTATATATATGTGTATATATATATATATATATATATATAATGTATGTATATATATATATCTATATATATATATATATGTGTATATATATATATATGTGTATATATATGTATATGTAAATGTAAATAAATGTGTTGAAACCCATCTACCAATACATCTTTGCTGCTCTGAATTGTTCTGGCTCTTTCATAGTGTTTAATTTCAACATGGAAAAAAACACAACATATGATTTTCACATCTTGCTTATTTATTGAGCCGCATAATAATGTAAAATTGAGTAGTTTAAGCAAAACAAAATTCAGTGTACTCACATTTGAATTAATAAGCAAAGCAGCTGATCACAAAAAGAAGATCTAAAATACAGTGAATGTAAAACATTATTCTTACATAGGCGAGGCAAAATCAGGTTCAGCTTATGCTCCTCTAGTTATATCAATGCAAAAAACGATAAAATCCATTGATAAAGCAAAGAACAAGAAATAACATTGAAATTGAGGAAAAATAAGTGCCATGATCTCCAGATGCTGATGAAAAATTTACAGAATGTTTTCAAGGAAGACATGAATTACCAAGAGAAAACATTAAGCGAGAAAAGACCACAGATATCTTATTTTCTAGTGTTACCGCTTGTAAAATCAATATGTCTTTTTTCACAGTCCAGTATTTGCTATATCAAACAGGTAATGCATTTCATTAACGTCTCTTTTTATTGAATGTGTCTGTTATATATTATTAGTTTAAATGAGACCACTTTTGCAGTGTGATGTGTGGTTCATTTATTTTCAAGCGGGGTTAAAATTTGTGTGAATGTGAATTATGGCTCAGTGTGTAGGATATAACTTTTACTCTAATCCATTTCTTTCTTACATTTTTTAACATGAATGAGCAATAGTATTGAGGACAGTGCAGTATCCAAAAAGACAGCTTAAAATGCATTTTCTAAGAATTTCATTAAGAAAATTAACAAATGCTTAGCTAATTATAGGATATAAAGAAATCCATAAACCAAAGAAGTGCTTGGATAAAACTTTTCTTTCCTTCACTTGTGCAAGGGGAGTAAGCTCAGGTCACTGGTTGGATCCGTGATACACCTCTCAACCAGCTGAAGGTAGGTGAGGTTTTCGTTGGTGTTTGGATCAAAGAAGCCCTTGGTGTCATCATCGGGGTCAGACAGAATCTGATTCATTTCCTCGTCAAAGTATCCTCTCTCATATGCCACCTGTACAGGTACGCGATGGCTATGTACCGGGTCGATGATGCCACCGGTGGCAATCTGCGCCTCAAGGAGACGGATTCCATGATCTTTGACAATGAGGTCTTTTTTCAAGGCCTGGAACAAAGAAATTGTGTTTCCTGTGTAGGGATCTTTATATCCGGTAACTGCTCTTTCTGCTGAGAGCAGTTTAT
>VRLP01009933.1:0-11179 GCA_009660295.1 Lophius piscatorius
GAAGAACAGGGGTGATGTGTTCGTGTTTACGAACTCTCATCAGGATCCTTGCAGCACTGTTTTGAACATAAAATGAATCAGAGTATTACAACCTGAAATATTGTATTGATAGAGTAACAGGCAAGTGAGTGGGGTAGAAGGTAGTTAAGTGGGTAGGTAGGTAGGTAGGAAGGTAGGTAGGTAGGTAGGTAGTAAGTTTAGCGATACAGCGGTTCAAGAAAAAGAAAAAGTGAGAGTGGCAATAAAAATAAGAAAATCTAGTAGTAATAAATTGTAGAAATTATTACAGTTGTAAATACTATTACAATAAAGGTGTGAATACAAGATAGATATAAGTTTTTAATCTCTATATATTAAAGAAGTCCAGCACCTGTTATGTGCAAATATGCATATAGGTAATTTCATACTTACAGACATGATGTGTAGCATGTGAGGTGGATGAATATTAAGTGAGAGGAACCTACGCCTTAAAATTAACAGTTAGCACAGAATAGATTTGGACTTGTCACAGCAGATAAATCGCATGTGAGCTGTACTATGACTCCTAATAAAAGTGACAGTCAACCAATAACAGTACAATAGCAGGATTCTCACACCTGTGAGTTACTTGCTATGGCCTTTCAGAATTTCGGCAGGTCATGCAGCCCGACCATTCATCAGTGCTGAGAGATTACTTCAGTCCGAAAGTTCCACATTCAAACTGAAATGACAGCAGACAGTCTGCTCATAATATCCATGGATGTAACCCCTCCATCACACACAAACACACACAAAAGGCGAGAAGTATGTGACACACACTCCCACTGTGTCATCTGTTCTCAGCAGTAATTTAGCCGTCTGTGATGGGTTCTGGCGGGCCGACATGACAGGATAATGACTAGGCTGACGAGTATGAGCCGTACAAGGAACAGTAATGGGTTATACAAAAAAAAGAGGAAGAAGAGGAATTTGCCACTTTTCGGAGTCTGTTTTTGTGTGTGTTTGTGCAAAGGTAGATAGTGGAGGCTGTTAATTACTGTGATATAGTAAGAAGGATTGTCAAAGTATTCCCGGGTGGCATTGACAAAAGAAGGTGATTTACATGAAGGGATGATGGAGGGATATAAAGGCCTCATCAGATGGAATGATTATTGGCTTCAAAAATGTTTTTTTGAAGGTTTTATGTGCCTTGATTTTAAGCTGTCTCTGTAAATGTGTCACAGGACAACACTTTAGTATGCAAAATAACATGGACAAAAACAACTTGCATTTTAATTTGAAATGTTATCAAAATATACAAAGAGCTGGGACAACTTCTGGAAAATTTTTATGAAATCAATGTTATTTGGTGAAAGTTTTTTTAAGTCTGACAGAAAGTGAGAAAAAAAAGGGGATAATCAGAATAAATCATTTTGTTTGTTTAGATCAGCTAAACAAGCTGATCTAGAGGACCAACTCCATTTTGGGTCAGCCACAAGAACCAGGTTAGGTGTGTGACAGGAGAATAATGACTGATCTGTCATCTCTACAGGATAACATGACACACCCCAAGCAGATCTCTGACTGTTCTGTACAGCGCCTTCAGGGACAGGTTGCTGCACCACTGGTGTATGATTACTGCTGGCCCCTCCACAAAAGCTTTTCCCTCCTAGATCATCTCCATCAAACCTCAAAGTTCTTCCAGCTGCAAAACCCTTACATTTGCAATACCCTAATCATCTTTGCAATACTTTTTTGGTATTAACGGCAAGTACTGTGCAATAGATCAAAAATGTCTGGGTTCTTACAAGTTTTTAGCCGTGGCAGATAAGGTTTAGAGCTTTTAAGAAGATGCCAAACACCGTGATGTGAAGTCTGATATCAGAGTGAAAGTCAACATTTAGTGTTTCTATTAAATTTTTGTATACAAGCATGTGCTGTCTATCTTTTGTGTGCATTCACTACAAATGTCTCGCTTTGTTGGACAATTAAAGTTCCTTTTGATTCTGTTGGTAAAGAACATGCTTTGAAATCAGAACCACCTTAGTGTGAAATAACGGTGCTAGCCTCTTTGCCACCATGTAACGCCGAGATGACATCATCCGTTTTCTATGGATAAGGAAGGCAAGGCAACTTTATTTAGTTCTGACTTGGAGGACAAAGAGCAGACCAGTTTAGGACCTGATCCAGTTCCTAAACCGTTTGGTGCTTTGTAAACAAGCACCCAGATTTTGAAATCTGGGTGCGGTGAGATTTTGAAATTCTCAGAGACAGGAAGCTAGTGTAGAGACCGCAGAACTGGACTGATATGATCCACTTTCTTGGTCTAAGTGAGGACTCTAGAAGCAGCGTTCTGAATCAGCTGCATTTGTGTGATCCATTTCTTAAGAGGACCAGTTAAGACGCCGTTACAGTAGTCAAGTCGCCTGAAGATAAATGCATTAACTAGTTTTTCCAAATCCTGCTGAGACATCAGCCCTCTTATTATTGCCATCTTTGTCATGGTCTTAATATGGTTATAAAAACTCAGGTCCGAATCCATGACTACACCAAGATTTCTGGCTTGGTCTGTGCTTTTTAAAATTACTGATAGAAGGTGAGCACTAACATGTAACCTTTGTCTTTGGCTCCAAAACTTTTTTAACTTAACTTCTTTTGAACTTGTTCAGTTGAAGGAAATTCTGGCACATCCAATGGTTGACTTGTTCAATGCACTCACTCAGTGCTTGTAGTGGACTATAATCCTCTGGTGATTGAGTTATGTAAATGTATGTGTCATCTGCATAGTTATGGTAAACTAAACACAAAATGGTAAAATAAGAACCAAAAGAAAAGAACAAAACCGCGTGACACAAAAATATTTCTTCAAATGAGAGCAGACTGGTGTCTGGGTGGTTGGAATGATTATGAATCATGATGTCCTCAGACTGAGTTTGGTGTGGGACCACATATGTTACTACAATTGGCTTTTTTTTCGCACTCATGCAAATAAAGGCGAGCAGATTCAATGATGACAAAATTGAAACACGATGAATCAACTAACAGATGTGTTGTCTACAAGTTACAGTCCTGATCTTTCATTTCCTCCAATACTTCCACAATAATAGCTGACATGTGAGGATCCAAAGGGTTTAAGCTGTAAAAAGAGTGTCTGGTGATGTGTAGAAAATGTTCAATTAGTTGACAAACCAGTCAACCAAGAATCCAGACACTAACAGAGACGGATGACACAGCGAAACGGAAGGCACTATGTCGGATGGAACCCATTCTGTTCACTAATAACCAAACAAGTCTGAGAAGCCCACAGATCTCTATCTGCAAACTGCGTCCTGTCCCCTTAATCACTGCAGACGCGATAACTGAATTATGCGTCTCCTCTGATCTTCCCATCTGATAGAAAAATTTAACTTCCTCCTCTCTAGGGCATAATTCAACTCCAGTGAACTGCCACCATTTCCCAACCTCACATCTGCACCCCAGCCCTGATCGTATCTCTGCAGTTAAGCAGAAGGAACAGGGGAGAAATCACACGGAGTCAATTGCCTGTCATGATACATTGGTTAAGATCCAGCCGTAAAAAAAGATGCTTGTAATGTTGGTCATGGCTGATAAGCGGCAGCGTTTCTATCTGAGCACGACATTGGTAATTAATTGGTTTTAATTAAATGAATAAAACACACACAAGCACACATAAAGTACAGCAAGAATGTGAGTATCATTGATTTTCCAATATAAATATACTCATTCAGAGCTTGCAGGAATAAATTATAAATATGTATGGTAGAAAGTCATGAACTAATGAGGAGTGAACTTAAATATTTCAGAAAAAAGATGAAGCCCTATTATGAGGATATGTAGTGAAAAATGTAGTTTGGCTCACATCGATATAAAGAGCATCGCAGCAGTCAAGGCTGGTTGTAATAAAATCATGTATACATTTTCAAAATGATAAAATGTCTCAACCTTAGATAAAAGCCTTATCTGGTAAAACTGGATTTTACCAGGGAGTTTAGCTGTTTATGCCAAGGTTGGAAATCACAGGTTACATAAAAGAGACCTCACAGACCCCACTGGGTCCAAATGACTTAGTATTTTCTTTCACTGATAATTTCTTACACTTACAAACCAGCTTTAAACAGATGATACAGAAACTGCTTTCTAAAGTCTCTCTCTCTCTCCCTCTCTCTCCCTCACTGAAAACATTTTTGTTTGGGATGATTTACAACTCAATGGCAACCCTTGAAATTATCCTCACATAACTATTTTGGCTGCAGGTGAAAAAAAAACGATCAGTTAGGCAATTTTCTTTGGGGTACAAACACCTGAGCAGTTTACTCTACAAATAGGAACCTTGGTGGTGGTTATTTGGTGGACATTTTAACTAACAATTAAAATTCCATTAAAGAACCTGGGAAGGAACTTCCCCAACCCTGAAAGGATATTTGACGGGTACCCTTCCCAAACACTGGAACCCACTGACCCGGTTGGAGGTCCAAAAGTTTGCTTTATTGAAAATCATAGAGCTCAGTCTGATAAAATCCCCGAAGCTTTGTTACAGGAAAATTGATTACTGCCGCACATCCCTCCACCTTTCTCACGCTCTTCAAAAGAAAGATGCAAAATGATCACAGATAACCAGTTAATGAAGCGTGAATGATTAAAGAGCCCCGCAGGGAGAGGTTGTCACCGCGGTACAGTACAACTTTTTGTTTGTGTCATCCTCGGCTCATTTCCAGCTGGGGGCAGAAGATAGAGGAGGAGAAAAAAAGAAAGGGAGGGAGATGTGCCATAGGGTGAACTTGAAGGAGACCAGCCAAATTAGAAAAATGAATGGAGAAGACAAACAAAGAAAACAAGAGATTAAAAAAAAACATGAATGATGGTGAATTAAACTTTTCTTTTGTGGGTTTCGAACAGAATCCAGTCCTGACTAATGGTATAAATTAGATGTGCACCGATTGAAATTTATTGAATGATTACTGATCACTGATTTTTATAAAGCCTTACCGGGAAATTCAGATTTCTTTCTTCTCACATTTACATAATTTTAAAACCATAATTTACATGCAGCTGGCTTCTGACTGGCTCTGCGCTCTCACTAGCTTTAGCCACTTTGCAAACGTTAGCTTCTTGAAACTTTTTATGTTCCTTGGGGTGATTCAATTTGAAGTGTCTAATTAAGTTTGCTGTGTGAAGTTTTCTGGGTTGTTCCTTTACAGCTTCTTTTGTCCTCATGTTTTAAAACCATAATTGACAGCATACAATACACACATACAGAGGCCCGTGGCTAGCTCTGCACGATTACTAGCTTTAACCGCTCTGCTAAAGTTAGCTTCTTGAAACTTTTTATGTTCCTCGGGGTGATAAAATTAGAAATGTGTGATTAAGTTCATTGTGCCAAACGTTTTCGGGGTTGTTGTTGTGCAGAGCTTATTTTATCCTTACTGGCGTTGTAAATTGCGTGCCATGTGTTTTCTGGTTTGCAGGTGAGATGTTTGTAGCCATTGTAGCTCATGTTTGGTCTGCATGTACAGCACTTGCATGTTACAGGCAACAGAACTGCCCTCAGTGAGAGCGCTCGGCCTATTGCCGATCACATCAGACTAGGCCACCTCTAGTACAGACATATTTAAAAGGTCCTGGTAAGCGATCTGCTCCAACATGATTTCAAAAAAAAAAAAAAAAAGGAAAAACATTACAATCTTCTCATCTTAGTGAGGGCCAATAGATACTTCCATTAAACCCCTGAACACACTCAGACTATTAACCTCATGGAAACCTCAGACACTCACCTGCAGTGACTCAGCTTTGCACGTCTTTAACTCCCTGATTTCACATATCTCCCTGAGACTTTCCCTTTGATCGGGAACCTTCAGTAAACAGCAGCAGGATTTACATCAGTGGAGGCCAAGCTGCTCACTTTGGGATGCCAAAGCTTCTTCTATTAGCATAGTATCTGAGGCGCCCAACACAGAGGAGAATTACATCAGCTATTGAGGTGGAGCTTTTCTGTCTGCCTGCCAGATTATGACCGTGTGTCGGCGAGTAAATAATATCCCTAAGTGCTCCATGTTTGACCTCGGATTGATTCATTGCAAGTGTATCGTATTGCTTCGTTCACAGAAACTAAAAGGCTCTAATGAAAGTGTGAAAAGTCTGTTCTAACCGCAGTAATTCAGTTTCTTCTATAAATTACAAAAACCTACTCTGTGAGTGATTTTTATATAAATTATTGTTACCAAATGTGAAATGAAGTTATACTGACTGCAGCGGTATTTTCTCAGGCTTTAGATCAAACAATTACTCTGTGTATGCAAAGAGTTGTGACATAATAATCTAAAGGTTCTTTAATTGCCTCAGCATACAGTATATATTCATTTTAAAATTCACGAAGTAGCTAACGCCAGATTGACACACTTCTTAGGTAAAGTCGTACAAAGAATTGAACTGTTGTTGTCGCTCTTGTTGAAAATGCTTACCAGTCCTAACAATCCAATAGTTGAAACTGAAATAAGCCTGTGAACATTGACTTTCTCACTCACACACACACACACACACACACACACACACACACACACACACACACACACACACACACACACACACACACACACACACACACACACACACACACACACACACGTTAATTGTTGTCCTTGTTTTTGTCCTTAAGTGTCCTGTATTTTATGTGTTCTGTATTTCAACATTTGTGTATTGTTTCTAACTTTGCTTGTGTAACTTTTAGAAAGGTCTAACCAGGCACCATGGCTGCAAATTAGCCTCGTCTAGAAACCTGAATGCATGACATCTATTCTGTATTCTATATGAAATAATGTTCAATGTTTTTGTCCCTGCTCAATAAACGTCTAAATAAATAAATGAAATCATCCTTTAGTGCAAGTGTCATTCATATTGTTTTGGGTCTCTCACACACACCAGAATTACACCCAGGCAAATGTAAGGGAGTGGTAGTAGCACAAATGTATTACACCTTGTGTTTGAATGGTTTAAATAATAATTAAACATACAGCGAAAAATACTTTTTTTTTTCCATTTTCTTTAGTTAGATGAAAAGATTGGTAACATTTTTTTTTTTACTGTCTGTACAGTAAAAAATAAAGTTACCTCTACACTCTAAACCCAGGTATTAACTGGACTACAACCTTTAAGTGGTCATTAAGTATCTTTTCATGTTTTGTAAAAACAGGGTATCATTACTAAATAAAATGAATTCATTTTATTATTCAGTTAACACAAACTGCATGCAATAATCCTTTTAAATCAAAATTTGATATGGCTGGGCGATTAATCGTAAAAAGATTGCGACCTCGATTCAGACGTATATACGATCTAATTTCTGAAGTACCACGATTGTGCAGCACTTTAATTCATAGCATAAGCTGCAGCAAAACTTGTTAGTTTAGCAGAAGCTGATGTTACGACGAGTGAGGTCTGTCTCTTTAAGCGCGTGGCCTGATGGGATTTGTTTGTATGTGCCGTGAAGGAGCACGGGATAGTTCCTAACTTAGCTTTAGCTTGCATAAGCTAAGTGCTAACTTGGATTTAGAGCTAACTATGAGGTCCACTGAGTAGACGGAGAGATAAAATCACATAGAACAGGAGTGATATTTTCTAATCACTCCTAAACTCATTTTTCCCATCATCTTTTTTTAATTCTATCACTTTATTTACCCGTTGTTTTACGACGGCTGCTAATCTTTCTCTTGTAACTTCATAGAGGACGTGCATAGTGTGGATACCTGAGGAAAATCCAACGGGTCCCATTGGAACCCAAGGCAATGACCTGGGTTCATACATAAATAAACCAGGGGTTCCGGTCAGGCACCATCAGATGTTTCTCGGACTTGCACCGGTTTCAGGTAACTATTTAGAATTTTCAAAATTGCCTTAAAAAAGAGCCCGAAATGAACACTTTAAAAATTTGAAGTGCTCAAGTCGGGCTCTGGCACGTAAGGGATAGTTGAGGTCTGGTTTGGTCATAATAACCAACTTAACATGACTCTTTCAAGATATCGTAGTAAAAACTGTATCTCTGTGTCGGGCCCACTCATTTTTAAGTATCGGTTGTGTTGTTTTATGTGACAGCTATGAGCTCCTGAACACAATATAGGTTATGTGGCGTATTTCTAGCGGTAAATTCACATGTAGCAGCCGGGCTTAAACAAGGAAGTACTTCATGAAAAGCTTGTATTCTGTGAAGTTTATAACAACTAAAAACAATTTGGAGAAACCAATAATTTTGAGGGATTTTGATTTAGTTCTGAATGTAGAGTCTAATGAAGCACTTCACCAATGGTAGAACACAATTTCAATATATTTATAACTGCTGATGACTGTGTAATGGTTGTGTAGGATGAATTAAAAACAACAACAGCTATAAGGGCATAGAGACAAAAACAGGCCCTTTTACGGTCATTTACTCTGCCGACTTTAGTTATCAGGGTAAACAGACAAGCGTGAATCATGGTTACAACAACTGTGTAACAGCCAAGATTCTTGGCTTTCGCACAACAATCAGAGGGTATTCAACTAAAATTGCAAGAGGTCCATTAAGTCAACCCTCCTCCCCTGCTGAGGTCCGAACAATTAGATACCTACAAATACGGGCTCATGCTTTGCCAGCAAATAGAAATTAGTTAAATTTAGTAATTTTTTATTGAACAAAATGTAAAATGTTCTCAGTTTTGCAGTAACATGTTTTGGTATGACATAACTAATCCTCAACAATATTTGTCTGATTTTCATCAGTATTTTCTACTGTTCATCCAAGTTACTTTGGTAAAAATAGACAAATCATTCAAAGTCAAACAGGTAAAACTACAGTCCCTATGCTGGACAAACATATGATGAATGAAAAACAAAGTGTGATTAACCCTCCATCTCTAAATTTGCATTGTAAATAAATTCCTTTCAGGCCATAAAGATATCCTCAGTGGAAAACTAAATTAAGTGCACTTTTAGGCAGAACTGATCTTACCAATCACTTAAAAATAGAAACACAAACCTCTTAACTTAAAAAACAAATCACATTCAAATGTTCATTCACATTCATTGTCTTCATTCACCTAATTCAGTGGGAGAAACTGGTTTTATTCTTTCCTGCTAGCATTTTGAACTTTGGGAAGAGTGGGATCAGTGCAATTTTCAAACAGGCATGTAAATGTCAATTGGTATTTCTTGAACGGTATTGAATTTTTGTAATGTTAACTGTTGAAAATGCTGATTCAGGTGTGTATTGCCACTTTGGTAAGTCCAGGGTAAACAGTCTCAGGTACAGTCTGTAGCCAGAAGGTGTCAGGGTCACAAACGCCACACTGCTCACTCAATGCCACATATGCTTGCACATCAATAAGTTCCATCTGTAAAGATCCAATATCTGCCCACTTGAAGGTGTGTTTAGCCTCATGTGAAAAAGTGATGACATTATTGACCAGAAAAAGGATTCTGAATGAAATAGAGAAGCTGCTCTACAAGGAAGAAATTATCAAAGTGATCCCTGAAGTTTCCAATCAGTGTCTGTCTAAGTATGAGAGGACGCATGTCTTTCTCTTTGAGTTTGTTTCATTGCTGGAAAAATGTGTACAGTCCTCTTGGAGATCCACTTTGAAAATCTCCAACTTCCTCTGGAAAGACTGGCTAGCTGCTACCAAATCCACACAATCACACTCACACAGTTGTTCTTGCCCTGTAATTTCAAGTTGAGGTCATTTAGGTGTGATGTCTTGTCAACCAGGAAGGCCTGGTTGATATCAATCTTTCTCTCATCTTCAAAAAACTGAGCAAACTTTCTGGACTTATGATTCTTCTGTGTGCCAAGAACATTTTTATTTCATTTCTAATCGCCAAAAATTCCCAAAGCAGGCGATGCTGATGGGATGAGGATGCCCTGAGAAAGTTGATAAGTTTCATCACTGTACTTATAACCTCTGCATACCCTTCTGAAAGAGTGGAGCACAGATCAGAATGATGGATATACAGTTACATGTGGAGAGGTCTTGGTTGTCCTCTCTCATTTGAGTCACTGCTCCTTTTTCTTTTCCTTTCATGGGGGGAACTCCGTCAGTGGTGATGAACACAACATCTTTCAGGTTGATCCTTCTCTGTTAACATTTCTTTTATGACCAGGTATGTCTTCCCCTCTGGTGGGTGTTGTAAAATCTGACATACACCAAAACTAATGTCAGTTGATTCATCAACTGCTAAAGCTATGGAAGGGGCACTCTTAATAGCTGCATCATGCTGAGACTTTACATCCTTTGCCAATACTTCAGCTTTTCTTGTGGAAAGGGGGATTTGTTTCATTTTTTTTTCTCAGTTCATGTCTTTCTTTTCCATCCAGAAGTGTTTCAGACACAGCTTCCATGCAATCCTTTACTGTTTCCCCATCTGTAAAGGGCTTTTTATGTTTTATCTAAAATAAAACACTCATCTGCTCACTGTTTCGCTGTGAGGGAATGAGAGTTGATCCTTGGCAATTGCTCATACTGGGCCATGAGCTAATTTATTTTCTGCATCCTCACCTCAGACTGCTGCGGGTCACTTTCTTCGAAGTATCTCTGTCTAGCTTCGTAATGGTTTTTAATATTTCCACTTTTGACAACCGCAACAGACACCGAGCAAATGAGGCACACCGGCCTCGTACAGCTTGTTTCAGGAAGAATAAATGTATACTTTTCAGTCCACTCATCTTAGAAGACTCGATTTGCACTGTTAACTCTTTATCATTTTTGACAACACCATGTATTTCCAATCATTTACAGTTACATCTGCGTGTGTGTGAGACATGAACACTTTCAATAGCAAAAATACTTCAGCTTTTTATAATTCAGTATATTTACAGTACAGACCTTTCAGAGAGCTTTGTAGTCAGTATAAAATTAAACAAATTAACAACAAATTTAAAAAAATCATTCAATAATCATAACCTTAATTTGAAGTCAAAAGTAACCAGCTGTAGTCTGTTTAGTGGGCCTTCCTCTAATGATCAAGCCCTTTCACAAACAACTAAGATTCCATCAGTCCCCTGATCACCGCTGTAATAAATCAATCCCTCCAGGCCGGCTTTGTTCCATCTGCCCTAAAAGCCGCTATAATCAGACCACTCCTCAAAAAACCTACTCTCGATCCAGAACTTTTTGCTAATTACAGGCCCATTTCCAAACTCCCATTCCTCTCCAAAGTTCTGGAAAAAGTAGTTGCT
>VRLP01009934.1:5000-11175 GCA_009660295.1 Lophius piscatorius
AGAGACAGAGGGAGGGAGAGAGAGAGAGAGAGAGAGAGAGAGAGAGAGACAGAGCGCGAGAGAGAGAGAGAGAGGGAGAGAGAGAGAGAGAGAGAGAGAGAGAGAGAGAGAGAGAGAGAGAGAAACAGAGGGAGAGACAGAGGGAGGGAGAGAGAGAGAGAGAGGGGGCAGGTTGAGAGGATGATGGAAACAGGGACGGATGAAATGTTTCCTGCTGCTGGACGAGTTATGGTTGCCACTCAGCATTTCATCACAGGCTGCAGTCAATGAACACACACACACACACACACACACACACACACACACACACACACGTACTCACTCACACACATGCACACACACACACACACCCACACACACACATACTCACTCACACACACACACACACACACACACACACACACACACACACACACACACACACCCGCACACATCCCAGTCCAATTATTCATAAAGATCTTCTTGTTGCTGCATTCCTCCCTCAGACGCCATTTGGAGATCAACCACCTCATTTTTTTTACCCAACATGCTCTCTGGCACGCATCAGTCTGAGCTGACGCCCCTGCAGAATTCCCATGTCTTTTTTCTGCCGCCCCAATATCATGGAGGTCGGTGGAGCGTTACCATTTAAGACGGCGACCTTGGATGTGTGCCGTAATCCTCCACCTCTGACGGCCCGAAAGAGAATCCTCCGCCCATTTGTCCCGCCGTGGTCAACCCAGACACCACGACCATGACCATGAGTTCTTCATCTTCGACGCCGGTCATCAGCTGAACATGAGAATCGTCGTTTCCACGTTCGTCTACCTGATACCTGATGCTTGCCAAATAGTGAGCACACCCATCTGTATTGCTGACTTGATGCTGCCAAATACTGACCCACAACGAGCGCTTTGTTATAAGCTGTTTATAAACATTAACTAGTGATGTATAAAGTGTTTACAACCTCAGTTATGAACTGATTATAAACAACAAAACTTAAAGGAACACCAAAACAAAACAAAAAAAATTCACATGTAATAAATGTAAGCAGAGTCTGGATACTGCTGATGGTGGTGGCGGCGGATGACTCTGCTGAGGCTGATGGATCATTAAGGAGTGGGTGGAGATAATAATAATAATAATAATTCATTTTATTTGTAGGGCGCTTTTCCTTTTTTTTTATAAAGTGACTTTACAGATACAGATAAAATAACGGGCTAAAACAGGAATCTGGAGGTGGAGGTGGAGGTGAACCAGTGGCTTGAACGAACTAGATGAATGGGTGGAGTCATATTTAAAGCCAGGTGGTGAAGGGATTATTTATTTATTATTACTACTTTGGTTTTTTTTTCTTTTTAAATTTTTTTCGGCCCTAAGAATAAAGATGCGCTTTGGCCCCGCCCACATGACGCAAAGGAAGGAACCCGAGATTTTTTTCATCCATCGCTGCATTCCTCAGAAGCGCTACAGACCAACACTTTTATTTAAACACGTTTGTAAATTAACATATTTACGTAAGTCGGTTATGGATTTAGGCTTTAAGCTACACGAGCTAATTAAGTTTATTTGTTTGTTTGTTTGTTGTTCTTGATGTCGCATCCAAAAAAAGCAACCACTCACTTCAGGTGTTCTGAAAAGATGCTGAGGGTTCTGTTTTCTTCTCTGGGAGATATTTCTTGTGGACTTAAAACAAAGTTAATAATGAGTGAATTTTCATGTTTGGGTGAACTGCTCCTTTAATGCTAAAGGGGGCGGGATCGTGGCGGGGGAAACAATCATGTGATCAAATATCCCTCTGGTGGGGAACACGGTTTGTCACGGTTAAAGAGGTCCGGTTGCGGTTCTGCGTTTAAAGGCTGGGATGAATTCATATTTTTGACGCCTGATTTTCGTTCAGCCATCTTGAAGGTCGTCTTCCTCCCACTTCCTGTCCCTCGCTCCTCTGCCTCCTCCTTCTACTTCTGTGTTTTGTCTCTCACGCTCATTGATGGTCATCTATTATTGAACAGCCTCAGCGTTTAATTATAAATGACTGTGTCCCTCTGAGGGGGCTAATGAATCCCCTCTCACACGGAATATTCCCACCGGCTAACTTCATGTTCCTGTCACTCAAACGGAGGTCCCGCCCACCCCGAAGGAGACAGCCAGTTAGAAATGGCTGTTGTTTTTTTTGATGGACATTGAATGATATCAAAGATTCATAAGACTGATCCAGTGAGGTTCTGACCCGCTCAGAGTCAGATTTACAAACATATGAACCCAGTAGAAGAGTTTAAATATAGCATTTAATGCCCAGCTTGCTCACAGGCTGCTGGTTCTGTTTCATGTTTCACATCAGAACTCTACATAGACACACAGGTAAGGTCCAAACAGGACCAAAGAAGAACTTTAAAATGTGTATCGGCTCGGAGAAAGAACGCCTTTGTTCTGCACCTTCTCGTGTTCTTTATTTGCCTTCTTAATTCTACAATACACACAGTGTGAGACAAAATCATAGGTTAAGTCCGTTTAAAAAGAAAAAAAAGTTTGACGTTTTATTTTTTGTTTACAAAATATTTTCGATTATATACGAAAAAAAATCATTTTAAGAAAATATAAACAAAATTATATGTGGAAAATTTAAAAAAAAAGACTATAAATTAGAAAGAATGTTAAATGGCGGCATTTTTTGCTAAAAATAAACTTTGTTGTAACTCCTTAGATTTTTTGTTTTCAAAATATTTTCTATTATATACGGAAAAAAAAGATTATAGAAAATACAGACAAATTATAGGCGGAACCTATTTTCTGAAAAAAAGAAGTGAGACTAGAACAGGAAATATGCAAATTCATGGATTTTGATAAAAAAAAATTAATAAAATGATTTGAATCGTACAGAAATCACATTTATAGCAAAAAATCAGTAAATAAATATTCATATTTATGTTATTTGATTCTTATTTTTTTCACTTTTCCACCACAACTCATTTATTTTTACATCATGAATCTGACTACAAGGCTGTGGCTATAACCTGGAGTCCATCAGACACAGTTGTGAGCGAGTGACTCACCTCGCCGTCTCACCGGGTGAGAGTTTATCTCCGGATCAGAACCAGAACCAGAACCGATTCATGCCCAGAGACTCAGTTCGCTGAGATTCTCGGCTCTGGGCAAGAAGCAGGACGTTTCCTCTTCCTCAGGAAAGAGGACAACTGAGGAAGCAGCTTGTATCGTAATGGAGTAGAGGTCACGGGGTCACGGGGTCATGGGGTCATGGGGTCTGAGAGACGGGGCGGTGGCGCCCGAAATCGATGCCAACCAAAATAACGGAGAAGAAAAACCTTCGAGACGATTAAAAAAAGTTTTATGAAAATATGTCAAGAATTTTTTTTTGTTTTTCTGAGGTAGTTATATAATAAAGGAAGAATTTATGTTTTTGTTTTTTTAATTAAAACATACTTACTACCAGAACATCATTTTCATATTTTAATCAGTATCAGACCAGATAAAAAACAACTTTCTCCACATCAAAGGAGCTGAAAATAAATATTACACATTCACATTATTTATAACTTTAACATCAGTCCTTATCATAAAAATCTAATATTATTAAGTTTCATCATTCCAATGGAAAGTATTTATTTTCAGGATGTTATAGATTAAATATATAGAAGGTAAGGTATTTTCCTTATGTAAGTATCAAACAGAGGGAAATTATATTTACAGACAGAAAATGTAAAAAACCCATTTGAAGGTTTCATTTTGACATGACTTTGACATGACTTTGACTTGACTTTGATTTGACTTTGACTTGACTTTGATTTGACTTTGACTTGACTTTGACATGACTTTGACTTGACTTTGACATGACTTTGACTTGACTTTGACTTGACTTTGACTTGACTTTGACTTGACTTTGACATAACTTTGACATGACTTTGACATGACTTTGATTTGACTTTGACATGACTTTGACATGACTTTGATTTGACTTTGACATGACTTTGACTTGACTTTGACATGACTTCGACATGACTTCGACATGACTTTGACTTGACTTTGACATGACTTTGACTTGACTTTGACATGACTTTGACTTGACTTTGACATGACTTTGACTTGACTTTGACATAACTTTGACATGACTTTGACATGACTTTGATTTGACTTTGACATAACTTTGACATGACTTTGACATGACTTTGATTTGACTTTGACATGACTTTGTCAAGTCTAGCTTTTGTGTCAAATCAGCAAAAAAAAAGATCAAACAGAAAAACACATTTGAGTTCTCCTCATGTCTCATCGACTATCTGACCTCGGTGATGTCATCTCCGAATCTATGACATCACTTCCTCCTCCGTCAGTCTGGACACCGTCTGGCCTCTAGTGTATCCCTGCTGACCCGTGACGGCGCAGCTCAGAACCAGAGCCTCCTCAGGAGGAAGTAGACGACGCCGCAGTGATGGACCTCGTCTCTGAGGGTCCAGATCACCAGCAACCAGCAACGCGTCCAGAACCCTTTAAAAGGCCCACCAGCGCCTTCACCTCCTGAGGAAACCGAAGAGGGCGGAGGTCCGGACACCTAAGAGCGTGAGCACCTTCTACGGGCGTGTGGTGGAGAAGATCCTCACCTCCTGCATCAGCGGGTGGTCCGGTAGCTTCACGGCTGCGGGGAGACGGTCCGGTCCATCGGCAGCAGCTCACCAACCACTGAGGACATTTCCACGGGACGAGGCCTGCTGCACCATGGAGGACTCCGCCCACCCTGCACCATGGATGACTCCGCCCACCCGGCACCATGGAGGACTCCGCCCACCCTGCACATGAACTTTCAGCACCCGTCCCCTCAGTCAGGATGCTGATCAGGTTCTGGACCAGAACCAGCAGACTGCTGTGAACTGCTGCAGCTTTTATTGTGGAGTGATTATAGTTTGTTTTATATTTTATGACTCAGGATATCATTTGAATATTTGATCACACTTCTAACTTCATCATGTGTTCACGAGGACAACGGCGATGAAGAACCCTCCTCCTCCTCCTCCTCATGAAGCAGCAGCAGGCTTTAAACGACCAGGTGGCGCATGTTTGTCTGGAGGCCACCTCTGTCTTCTCCAACGCTGTTTTACTGCTCTCCTCCGCCCATCCTCCTCCACCCCCACCTTCCTCCTCCTCCTCCTCTTCCTCCTCACCCCCTCAGCTGCACTGATCTCCCTTTAGTCTCTCCTTCCTTCATCCAGAGAGAATGATTAGAGCTCAGAGATGATAGTTAGGAGACATCAGAGGAGAGATGTTCCCCCACGTTCTGCTGCTTCACCTTTTCTTTTCAACTCCTCCTCCGCCGTCTCTCCTCTCATTAACATTTGACAATTACCTTCCCTCTTTACCCCCCGACCCGTCTCACCCGCTCCACACGGATGTGTGGGAATGCAGGAAAAGCCCGGACAAACTTCTCACTCCGATATGATGGACTGCATTAATGTTTTTTCAGCTTTGATGTCTGAGGCTTCGCTCTTTTTACCGGTCGGAGGGAGAATAAAATATGTCCGCTCTGTAAGTTCTGAAAAAGGCTTTGACTCCTTCTGAGCTCATTATAATTTAGAGTGAATTCTGCATAGAGGGAGGATTATGAAGAGGAATCTGAGATAAGTATGATGTCATCCTGTTCTGTTCACTGATGGAACTTTTATTCACTCTGATGTCTCATGCTTTTACTTTGAAAGATCATCCATGCATCACCTGTTTATCATCCCTCCATGTTTTTGACCATCATGACCCCTGGGCTGGTCTGTCATCAGACTCGTCAGGCTGGGAGTGAGAGGATGAATTATTCTTACAGAACATACAGAGAAAACAAAATGAACGAACAAATCTCTCCTGGGGAGACGTACAATCTGAACAGAGGAAGCCAAGATGGTTAACTGACTCTACCTGATCGTGTGACCTCACCTACAGACTCTACCTGAACATGTGACATCACCTACAGACTCTACCTGAACATGTGACATCACCTACAGGCAGTACCTGATCATGTGACCTCACCTACAGACTCTACCTGATCATGTGACATCACCTACAGACAGTACCTGATCATGTGACCTCACCTACAGACTCTACCTGATCATGTGACCTCACCTACAGACTCTACCTGATCATGTGACCTCACCTACAGACTCTACCTGATCATGTGACCTCACCTACAGACTCTACCTGA
>VRLP01009935.1:0-11175 GCA_009660295.1 Lophius piscatorius
ACAACAGACAACGTGTCCCACAACAGACAACGAGTCCCACAACAGACAACGTGTCCCACAACAGACAACGTGTCCCACAACAGTCAACGTGTCCCACAACAGACAACGTGTCCCACAACAGACAACGAGTCCCACAACAGACAACGTGAAATGCAAAACCTTCTTGCTGTGGGTCAGTTGTGCTTCCTACTACACCACCACGCTATCCCATAATAATCTAATCCATCTGTAAACAAACCGTGATTAGAGCTTTAGAGGTCGAAGTGACCTTCAGAGTCTGTGATAAGCCTGAGGACAGGAACAGGACCGTATGTACCAGACCACAGAAACCACAGAACCAGAACCGGACCACAGAAACTTGACCATGAAACAATTTGAGACCTCCACATCACAAACTTCTCGTTTCCTCTGAGACCACTCACCATGTAGGTCAGGTAGAAGCTTCCACTCTGGTGGGCAAAGTGCCAGAAACACTCCACCCCTGCAGGAGGGACATGGATGGAGAAGTCATATTTATCGGACCCCCTGAACAATCCTGGGTCCACTTCGCCGAGGAACGGTTCAGAGTTCCTTGTCCAGACGCACCGAGAGCTCAACACCAGGAACAACGTCTGCAGCAGCATGACTGGAGGTCAGTTTGGAGGAGGGCGCCGCCTCCTTCTGCCGGATCTCAGATATCAGCTGAAGAGAAATTATTAACCACAGACTCCATGGCGGCTGAAAGCCATGAGAGGAGGTCCGGCTCTGGTTCCGAAGCCCAGACATCCATGAGTAGATGATCATCTAGGATTAGTTTGAAAAGTTTGAGTTCTTGAGTCAGAATTAGTGGAACATTAGAATAAAAGGTCCTGAAACGGACGTTTCTGGGCTTTAACTCTACCTCCCCCTTTAAATGGAACATTTAAATGTGTATTCTTAATTTATCTAATCATTTTATAGAATTCTCAATATAACTAATTTTTGGGTCTCCCCCTCTATCAGCAGAGTTTCACAGAATAATGACCGATGAAAAGTTTTTATTCACAGGCGTCAGAAAATATATATGTATATAATGTATATTTTACAAGTTACTAATTACATCTGGAATCATTCGGTTTTTAAACATCAACAAAAATGAGCTTTAATTGTCATTTGGTAAAAGACTGATTCCGCCACTTCAGTCTTCTGTCACAATAAAACGGTAAAAGTGGGAAACGGGCGCATGAAGAGCCTGAAGGTGTTTTTCACATGGAATGTTTTCTTGTTTTTAACGTAACTTGTTGAACGGCTGTAGGACGTGAACGCACCTCGCCTGCCCCCGTTCTCCGAGCCTAAAGTTTATCGGATCGACTGAATGAACGCTGATATCTGACCCCAGAGGAGAGGGGACAAGCGCTGGCGTGGCGGCTATCGCAGTGCATTCTGGGATTTGTAGTATCTGTGGTGTTTGTACCTCATACCAGTTATTATACAAATTAAATATTGTCACGCGGGCCGGATGTGGCCTTTACCAGAACATGTTGGAGTTGTTCATGAAGACCGGCTGCGCGGCTGTGAGGCGGTTGATGACACTGCGGGGCAGTCTGGCATTCCGCGAGATATTGCTGGAGGTAAAAGTCATGGTTCCAGGTACACCCATGGGGGTCATGAAGTTCGGTACCGCCATGGAGCACATGACGTAAGTTGGAGAAAGGGTACCGGCGGGAACCGGTGTTGCATTCTGTGGCATGACGTAAGTTGGAGACAGGGTACCGGCGGGAACCGGTGTCGGTGTCGGTGTGGTGCTTCGTGAGGAAAGTGGCAAGTTTGGAGGAGGACTTTGATTCCCTTCCATAGTGTTGAAGACTTTTTGCACCATGTCCCCTTGTTGAATGAGCAGCGCTCCAGAAAGAACATGAAGGTTATCTGAGAGCTTCTTGTCCAGATCCAGGAACTTTCCTTTGTGGTTTCCTGAATTGAAGATGTTCGTCAAAACATCTGCTCTGGAGAACTTCTCCATCAGTTTCTTGGCAGACCTCAGACTTCTACAGAGCTCCCTCAGTGCCGCAGACACGCTGGGGGACAACTGGTCTGACCTCCGTTTGAGGGGTCGGACCAGGTCCTCCAGGACTCGGACTCGCTCGCCGATCTCTCTGCAGCGCGTCTTATTGGACCTCACTCTGTCCACCAAGGCGTAGATGGACGTGCATAAGGACAAGGTCGTTTCCACCCCACTGAGAAGCTCCATGTGTTTCTGTGGAGACAGAGAAGGAGGTAGAAACTGAAGTAAATCTGGAAAACCTGAGCTGAAGAGGTCTACCGGGTCCTCAGTGACCCTCTTGTCCACCTGCCAGAACTCTGTTCCTGTCAGAAGGCCCTTTAATCCGGCTCCCACCTTCTTTATTCTGCAGTCGGGCAGGTAGGAGAGCGCGGTTCCTAATCCTACATCTCATATTCTAAGATGTTTTATTTCTTTAATCATTTTTGGTGCAGAACTGTTTTTTTTTTTTTCATTTTTACGATCGGGATAATTCCCCCTTGGATCTATCGGAGCGCTGGGTTTGATTTGGTGCCACCGGAGGACGCCGCGAATGGAGAATCAAGTCTTTTGGTCATTTTTGTCAACTGGGTCAGTCGCCCTTTTTGAAGGGTGGGTTGTGTGACGGGCCCCCGGTTCCCCGGCATCACCCCTGACCCACAGACCGCCTCGCTGCTCCGCTCATGAGGGATTCCTCAAGTAAAGAAACAGGCCACACCCACCACAGAGACACTTCCTGTTGCAGGAAGTGTAAGGGTTTTTTTTTTGAATTCGAGGAAACCTCTATTTATTTTGACGACTTCCTGGTGTTGATTGTTTATTTTAACAATAATTCATGACTGAATTATTTAGTCATCAGAAACAAGTTTGACTGAAATATTCTATGTTTTTCCGTATAAGAAATTTTCAAACACAGCCACTCTGGTATTTTACTCACACATAGTAATAGATTACTCACACAATGTTACCAACCCTAAAAAATTACCTGTTCAAACACAGCTGATGGTTGTGGAGATATACGAAGTTTAGTTTTGTTCCAGTCTTCAGGCGTTTGAGCCTGGAGTCACCAACAACCAGGGGATTCAAATATCTGATGATGGGGACCAGAGAAATGATCCAACGTAAAAAAAAACTCTATCAGACAGAAGATAAACAGTTAGGGATTTCACATGTTCGTTCTTACGTTTCCTTGTTGAAGGGCGAAATCTCTCTGGATGGTCCCACAGCTAAACACCTCCTTATCGTGCTGCAGATGAATCAAATGAGAGACGATATCAAAAGGTGTTGTTTTTACATTAACAGTGTTTTAATGTTACAGCCACTCCTCTCGGTTTGCCGGTTAAACCTGCTAGTCCGCTTTGAGTTCTTGATGTCATAATAGCATCGGATTTTTAGGGGATATCCAAAAGGAAGGGGTTTGTCCAGCGGCAGTGTTGACGTCTTTGTTGACGTCTTTGCTGACATTTAGTTTTAATAAGCCTGACAACACGACTTCCGGCAAGAGGGGCTATAAATATATATAAATAAATACACTTAAATAGATTTAGATAGATTTAAGTGTATTTATTTATATATATTTATATTATTCAAATACATAAAGATCTATTTCAGCAGATGGGACTAGAGGTGAGTCACTTTGTTGTCGTTGTTTTTAAACCGATTTAGATCGGTTTAAAAACAAATCTATATCTATCTAGATCTAGATCTAGATCTAGAGATAGATCTAGATAGATCTAGAGATAGATCTCTAGATAGATCTATCTAGATAGATCTAGATCTATCTAGATAGAGATCTCTAGATGGAGATCTCGATCTATCTAGATAGAGATCTCTAGATAGAGATCTCGATCTATCTAGAGATCTATCTCTAGATAGATCTATCTAGATAGATCTATCTAGAGATCTATCTCTAGATAGATCTCTAGATAGATCTATCTAGATCTATCTAGATCTATCTAGATAGATCTAGAGATAGATCTCTAGATAGAGATCTCGATCTATCTAGATAGAGATCTCTAGATAGAGATCTCGATCTATCTAGATAGAGATCTCTAGATAGAGATCTAGATAGATCTATCTAGAGATCTATCTCTAGATAGATCTATCTAGATCTAGATAGATCTATAGATAGATCTAGATAGATCTATAGATAGATCTAGATAGATCTATAGATAGATCTAGATAGATCTATAGATAGATCTAGATAGATCGATCTATAGATAGATCTAGATAGATCTATAGATAGATCTAGATTTAAGTATCTATAGATCTATCTCTGTATTTAAGTGTATATATATCTATAGATCTATATATAGATCTATAGATATATATATCTAGCTATATATATATATAGATATAGATAGATATATATATATATAGAGATATATAGATAGATAGATATATATATATATGCAGTACTTTAACATTTATTTATATCCAGGTACAAATTGATAGATGGATGGATGATGAAAAACCACTGAGTTTATTACAAGCAGCAGAATACAAGCAAACAAATAGACACAGATTTGACCTTTGAACCCTTTCCTGGCATTGCCCCCTGCTGACCGTCAGCATCGCGGCTTCTCCTCCTCACCGCCGCTCCTGCTGGTGAAGAGTCTCTTGAGGAAGAGGAGCTGCAGGTATCCTGAGGTGATGATGAGGAGGCTGAGCGCCGCCGACCACCAGCTGACGTACCGCGAGTTGGACAGCAACAGGAAGTAGTCGGCGCTCTTCTTCATGCGTGCGAAGCTGTAGTAGCGGAAGATGTGGAAGACAGACAGCTCCAGTCTGTGACTGGAATCCTGCAGGACAGCAGTACTGCAAGTATTACTACAAGTACTACCACTAGTACTGTCATACTGCCGTGACTATACAAGTACTACTACAAGTACTACCACTGGTACTGTCATACTGCTGTGACTATACAAGTACTACTACAAGTACTACCACTGGTACATAGGTGTGTACCTATACCTGTATGTGTACCTACAAATGTACCTGTAAGTGTACCAGTGTGTGTAACTCTACCTGTGTGTGTACCTGGGTGTGTACCTGTATGACACTCAGCGTGTTGTTCAGCTCTTCCTCCCTCTTCTCCTCCTCCTCCTCTCTCCCTTCCTTGGCGTCTTGGCGCCGTTGGTCGTAGAAGACGCCGAAGCTGATGAAGACCTGCATGGATCCGAACCGGTTGTGGAAGTTGCTGAGACACATCTTATAAAAACCTGTGGAGGTACAGAGGAGACACTCCTGAAGAAAGTAACCGAGTACTTTTATATGTAACTTATTATGGCAACACATTTACACACACACACACACACATTTGCATACAGACACACACACACACACACACACACGCACAAACATTTGCACACGCACACAAACATTTGCACACACACACAAACATTTACACACACACACAAACATTTGCACACACACACAAACATTTACACACACACACACACGCACAAACATTTAAGTACACACAAACATTTACACACAAACATTTACACACGCACACAAACATTTGCACACGCACACAAACATTTACACACACACACAAACATTTACACACACACACATACAGACACACACACACACGCACAAACATTTAAGTACACACAAACATTTACACACAAACATTTACACACACACACAAACATTTACACACACACACAAACATTTGCACACGCACACAAACATTTACACACACACAAACATTTACACACACACATACAGACACACACACACGCACAAACATTTAAGTACACACAAACATTTACACACAAACATTTACACACACACACAAACATTTGCACACGCACACAAACATTTACACACACACACACACACGCAGACACATACAAACACACACACACGCATTTACACACACACAAACATTTGCACACACACAAACATTTGCACACACACACACACCTGTCTCCTCCGCCTCAAAGTTGATCTGACCCTTCGAGTCATCAGCGGTTGACATCATCAGACCACTGGGAGCGCTGACGCTGACGGACAGGTGACTGTCATGGCCGACGCCCGTCACCCACTGGACCTGCAGACAGAGATGGGCAGGAAAACCAACAGTGAGTGACCTTTGACCCCACAGGCGGCGCTGCATCGACAGCAGACATGATGTCGTTTTTCCAGTAAACTCAGAATCAACGCCTCATCCGTCCGTTAAGAAGTTAAATTCCATCACAGATTAAATAACTAAGTTAAAAGGTGTGAAATAAAAATGATACAAGCCCATACAGATATTAGCCATAAGATTATGACCATAAGATTAAGCCATCTCATTTATCTCACACCTTCGCCACTGGAAAAGCTCTGACCCATTAAGACATGGGCTCCAGCAGACCTCGGAAGGTTCTGCTGTGGTATCTAGTCCCAAGACATTAGCAGCAGAACATTGGTCCAATGCATCGTGGTACCAAAATAAAACCGGACCTTCTTCTCCCGTTGCTCCGTGGTCCATTTCTGCGCTGCAGTGACCAGGATTCAGCACAGATTTACCTTCAGTCCCACAACCATCGTCGACCCAGGTTCTTGGACCACTTATGTTAGTCCTAACCACTGCAGACCAGGAACCCCCAACAGTTCTGCAGCTCTGGAGATGTTCTGACCCGACCCCCTGACTGACAGGTGACCGCGGTAACAAGACATGTACTCTGACTTCACCTGTCAGAGGTTACAATGTTTTGGCTAAACAGGTTTTGTGTTCTGAATATTAAATATTTGACAGATTAGGATCAAATAAAACTGGTCTTTGTGTTTTTGAGGGGATCGTTTCTTCTTACCATGAAGGTCAGATAGAACTTCTCTCCACGATGAACAAAGTGCCAGAAACACTCCTGCCCAGCGGCACCGACCACCACAGAGAACTCATACTGGTCGGCGCCCCAGAACAACTCCTGATCCGTTATCTTGGGGTTGGGGTTGGTCTGGGGCCCGCCGTCAACCGGACCCCAAACCACAAGAGCTAGAAAGAAGCAGGAAACCCTCGCCATCGTGTCCGAGCTCATGGAGACCTGAAGGTAGAGTCAGCGTGAAGATCTGGAATGATTAACTGAAACCAGAACGGCGTCCGAGTCTGTGGGAAAACCGGTCCGGACCCACAGCTGCGAGGGGAGGAGGAGGGAAAAAATTCCACCTGCTCCCAAATTCAGAGCTGAATCGTTGACGTGGATCTGAGCAGGAACCAGGAGGAGGGAGAAATCCTCAACATGAAGGAACTCCGGAGGAAACAGTTGATCCAATATGGGCCGGGCCCACTTAGACATCAGATGCAGAGACAGGCGGGATTACTGTAAAACATTTATTCTTGTAATAAGTATGTCATTATTGGGATTATAGTACTAAATATGCAAATTAACAGAAGAAGAGAAAAAAACCCGGTTCTGTTTTACAGCTCCGCTCTGTAGGATTCAGTGACATCTAGTGGTGAAGTTCTAGAACACAGCCAATAGAATCCGGTTCAGCTCAGAGACTCTGGTGGTCTTCAAGGATCCAAATGATGTCATCAGTATCCTGGCACATGAACAGGTCATTGTAGGTCAAAGGTCGCATGTGGGTTAACCAATTGTATTATTGTATAAATACGGCCAAACTTTTACTGAACGCTGTGAAACAATAAACATTTAGATCGATGAAAAAAAACTCTGATGACCTTTGACCCTCATTTGTGATTGTAAATCCTGATGTCACCCGTTCTGGTTTCATGTTAAGGCGCAGCGACAACGCGGCGCTTCCAGCGGGATCAAACCTTTAGTGACATTCTAAACGAGTCCATGCTAATTAATGACTTTGACCTCGTGACCTCAGACTACCGATCCAAACATGCTTCTCATGTTTTCGACAAGTTGAGCTGGTGAACTCCCAGCAGACCCGACTCGGTACCAGGCACCAATCGTAAATAATTGAAGCTTTTCTTTTGTGCAGAACAAACTTCTTTGGAGAAAAATATCCCATCTGTAGAAGATCCGTCCAAAACAACTGACCCAGACTTAATTATTGGATCGATCCAAATTCATATTTCCCAGGTTCTGGGTGTTGGCCCGTCTATCTAACGAGGTCCATGTATTTTGTGCCGCTACATGTCATGTTTGGTTTTCATGAATAAATTCAAATGAAAAATAAACAGAATCAAGGCGTTTTTACAGTAAAATATCCGACGTGTGTTTAATGTCATTAAAATGGGTTAAAGCAGCAGCTCTGACCTTTGACCCCGCTCTCAGTCCCTGGAGACATTCAGGGTCATGAAGGGGGAAAAAAAAAAAAAAAATCTACATTCATTAAAACGGATCAATAAAGAAAAAAACATTTTTTATAAGAAGCAGAATTAAACCTAAACGACGGAAACATGAGGTCCAGTCGTCGGGTCGCCACGGAAACAACCAGAGACCGACGGAACATTTTACTTTAACACTGTTTGATACCGACTTTAGCTTGTCGGTACCGGCTCAGGGTTTCACTTCCAAAGGCGACGACAGTTAACCGATTATTTCAGCACTTCAGAATCTGGTGGACGGGTCTGGTGTGAGAACTAAAACCTCACCCACTCAGCCCAGCACCACCTGCTACATATTAGTTCTAAACTACGGAGGCTCTTCTGGGTCGTACAGAACGTCTGACAGTCCAGCATTCCGTGAAGATATCAATCTGCCAAAGTTCTGCTGACCCAAAGCGAAAGATCCGACGTCTGAATTATATTTGATGTTTTAACAGCAGAGACGAGTCAAACTAGCACCAACTCCAGCCAGAGGTAAACATCAGGGCCTCAGGAGGGTGGAGGAGGAGGATCTGATACTAGATCAACTCTTCTGGACGTTCTGGTTCCGTTCAGGAATCTGAAAGTCCTCAGATGATTCCACCCGTCAATTTAGAGCATGTATCCCCTCAGGTGAAGCAGAGTAACAGGCTGACGTTTGTGTGGGTGGATGTTCGGTGGACGGTGGAGTTAAGGTGGAGGACGGATTAATCGTGATGTGTGGAGGTGGATGTTGGCTAGACAGTGGCATTTCAATGGGTGGTGTTTCACTATCAAGAAAAGCAGGTGTTGATGCATCTGTGGGTGGATGTTTGCTAGAGGGTGGAGGTATGGTTGTGGTCGGATGTGCAGTGGAGATCAGAGATATGGTTGAAGATGGATGCTGGATGAAGGGTGGAGTGTCAGTGGGTGGCGTTCCTCTGTCGATTGTACTAGAGGTTGATGTACGTATGGGTGGAAGTTGGGTGTCTGGTGGAGTCTCAGTGGGTGGTGTTCTTATGTCAAGTGAATCAGGACTTGACACATCTGTGGGTGGATGTTGGCAGGAGGGTGGAGTTATGGTTGTGGGTGGATATCGGGTGTTGGTTGGAGCCTCAATGGGTGGTGTTCCTCTGCCAAGTCTACTAAGGGTTGACGCATCTGTGGGCGGATGTTGGGTAGAAATTGGACACCCAGCGGGTGGTGTTCCTTTATCAAGTGTGGATGCAAGTTGGGTGGAGGGTTCAGTTATGGTTGTTGGTGGAAGTTCGGTGGAGGATGGAGTTATAGTTGAGGTTGGATGCTGGATGACGGATGAAGCCTCAGTAGGTGGTGTTTCTCTGTCGAGTGAAGCAGGGGTTGATGTGTCTGTGGGTGGATGTATGGTGGGAGGTGGAGTCTCAGTAGGTGGTGTTTCTCTGTCGAGTGAAGCAGGGGCTGATGTGTCTGTGGGTGGATGTATGGTGGGAGGTGGAGTCTCAGTAGGTGGTGTTTCTCTGTCGAGTGAAGCAGGGGTTGATGTGTCTGTGGGTGGAGGTTGGATGGAGGGTTGCATCTCAGTGGGTGGTGCTCCCCTGCTCTCAGGTAGAAAGTCATCTCCTGACTCGTGATTCCTCTTCGGGCTGCTTCCTGTTGAGGTTCTGACCACTGGCTCCTCTGCCGAGTCCAGTGTGTGCCAGCGACCCAGAGCCCGCCCTCTGAGCGGCGGCCTGGTCCCGAGACTCTCTGAAGGGTCGCTGAGGTCCACGGTCTCCCCCCGCCTCAACCTCCACCTGTCTGGACTCACCTGCAGATAGAAGGTCCCCACAGAGTTCAGGTTTTACATCGGGGACGTTTGAGCCTGAAGGTTCTGACGGCGGCCCGTCTACCTGGTTAACAGCTGAAGACCTGGTCGGAGAACCAGAGGAACCTTTCTTCAGCTGCTGGATCCTCTGTCTCCTGGCGCCGTTCTGGTCCTGCAGCCGCAGATGCTGGACGAAGGTGTGAGCTGCAGAAGAAGAAGTAGTAATCAAAGTTCTCCCTGGTCTTTGCACATGTGCTGACAGGAAGTCCGCTTACCCAGAGTTCCCTTGGGCACAGAGAGGAGTTTGATTGGTTCATCATCAGGAGACAGACCAGACGCTCTCTGCAGGGCTCTAAGGATCTCCGTGTTCTGGACGGGAAGAAGAGTCGGTGTTAGAGAACCGCAGATCCGAGTCACTAAAGCGTTTCAGATTCTCACAACCAAAACTCAGACACCGGGCGGAGGACCGTTTGTCCGGGTCGACCCGGTGAGTCATGTGACCAAGAGTCCAAACTCAATCCATACTTATTATCCAGTGCAGAAAACTGCTGGTTAATCTTGATTCCACCCTTCAGACAGTGGGCCCAGAATCTGGTCTGGGTCGTTGGTTGCTACTGATTTTGGGTCAAGATTATGTTCTCCCGGACCTTCGTCGGTACCACTGTTTGTCCATGAAGATCTGGTTGCAGATCTTTGTCAGATTGTCCCGTTTGGTTTGTGATTGGTTCCTGTTCTAATACATAAAACATCGCTTGAGCAATTCTGCCATAACCAGTCCTGAAACCCAGACCAGATCTTCTGATGAGGTTCTCCTCATAGACAGAACCAAACTCTACAGAACAAACATGTCTCAGAATGGAACCACCTTTCCTCCCAGTTCGTAGGCGCAGTCCAGTGGCGTCCTCTGCCTCCGGTTCATGAGGCCAACCGAAGCTCCGCCCCTCAGCAGCAGCTCCACCAGCGGTTGGTGACCATACCTCACCGCCTCATGGAGAGCCGAGTTCCCCTGACGGTTCACAACGTTCACCAACGCGTTACTCTGGAAACAAAGACACAAACCTGCTGTAGGACCATCATCTCCAGGTGTGATCTACATCTACCTGTAGGACCATCATCTCCAGGTGTGATCTACATCTACCTGTA
>VRLP01009936.1:0-11174 GCA_009660295.1 Lophius piscatorius
TATATGTATAAATAAATAATATATACACACGCATATATATGTTTACATGTCTCTAACATTTCCTTTCAGTGTGTATTTAGAATATTTTCTATTTTATCCTATTTTCTTAACTACTGCTGTCACTTTTAGCACTTTGAGATTTGATCCAAATGTAAAGTGCATTATAAATTAAATGTATTATTATTATTACTTTGGAAATGTTAGAGCGGCTGTAATTCCTGAATTTCCCAGCGGGGATTAATAAAGTCTGTTCTATTCTGACGTGGACTGACGTGGCTGATGAGCAACTAAACGATCGGTGAAGGTCGCTTAATCCAAGATATCCGGCTCCCGTGAAAGATTTGGCGTCAAACCATGAATGTTTTCCTCACGGACGCTGTGGAGTTTTTTTCTTGTTGATTGAGGCCCATTATGAAGATTAAATCCTCCAGCGATGAACAGAAAGGGCTGCTAAAAGATCATTTAACTCCCCATTAATTCCTTAATAATAATAATAATAATAGTGATGATGATGAGGATGAGTTGGTCGTGTGGTTACTTTTCTCCCTGCGGAGGACTCATCGTGTTTGGAGCTACTGAGCTAACAGAGAACCTGACCTGTTGTCTTCATCTGGACTCGAGCTTTAAGGAAACCCTCCGTCTTCTTCTGCCTCCAACCAGAAGCCTCCTCCTCCTCCTCGGATCCGGTTGTCCCGACCTCCGCTGAAGCCTCAGCGATGGTTCCACTCGGCATAAGAGTTTGAGACGTGGAAGTGTCACCGTCAACAGCCTCCATGTTGTCCTTCCAGGCGGTTGTGCAACCACCAAATATGTCCGACCGGAAACCAGTCACAAAATCCGTTATTAGACATGCTCAGATAAAGGGAACAAAAATAATTCCATTCAGACCGTTGTATCTGGACATTTTGGTTCCGTGAAAAATCCATTTGGGTCTCTATCGAAGCTCTTTCGTCCAGCACTGTAAGACCGAGTTCCGTATCCCTTTAATCGCTGTTGGCGAGCAATGCTAACTTACTCTAGCATTCCCATCCCATAAATTGACACAAAGTACATATTATCCTCACATAAACACTCTTAAAGGTTCACTCACAGTGGTTCTGAATAAAACTAAGGAACAACGGAACAGCGAGCTGGTAGAATACATATATATGTATATACATATATATATATGTGTGTGTGTGTGTAACAAACTACGCAGTAATGAATTTAAGAAGAGAAGTTTTCTCTCTGCCCCTCTTTGTGTTTGGACCAAATTACTCCTAGAATTATACTAACAGAAATACACACAGAAAAAAAGTTTTGTCTTTGCTTGTGTCAAGTTGACATTTTGGAAGACTAGAAAGAACCTGAGTTCTGATCCCCTGCAGTCCTAACGGGTTGCTTGCAGCTCGATTGAGAGTGGAGCACAGATTCTATAGACTGACTAACTACATGGCCGGGTTCATAGCAGTGGATGAGGACCAAGCTCTGGTTCTGTGTGGAGTGCGAGAGGGCAAGAGTGAAAGGATGGGGAGGTGGGGGAAAGAAACAAACATGCAAAGCAACAACATTGATATCAGTGATAATAAAATGATCCATCCATCCGTCTACTTTCTCCCGCCTACCTGGGAATGGGCCACGTTAGCAGCAGGCTAAGAAGTGCGCCACAAACATGCCCCTTCTCCATCTCATCTCAAGATAATTATACTGACAGGATGATCGCATTTAGTAATCATTCTTAATAACTTTTACACACTACAATGAATGATTATGGTAATAGGGATTGAGACGCTTAAATCACATCATACCAGATTTGATTCAAGCCTTGAGAAACTCATCAAAAGAGCAGTTAAAGATTAAAAATCTGGCAATTTATTGCTTCCCATCACAACATCAGCTGAAATGAACATACATAGCACTAAATTAAACACGTAACAAAAATGATTGAAAAAGAAAAAGATCATTCAATGAAAATAAGAAAATATTTTTTAGTCCAATCCTCAAAGTTCTGTGTTCAAAAAGTTCCTTTGATAATTGTAAATCCAGATGAGTCTGTCAAATTGCAGAAGTATCAATTACCCAATATAAATCTGATAGCGTTAGTGTGTATATTCTTATCTGTATACCAATTAATTCTCTCTGGTCGTCAGACGTCCTTGGCTCAAGAGTCAAGGTAGGCCATTTCGGTTTCCTGTTCAGGTTCCGTCCTGTTTTGCTCGGCTTGCCATAAGAATTCCTGACTGGTAGTTCAAGTTCCAAGAAAAAAACAAAACCAATCAGAAACAGTCAGTCAATTCATTAATTCGTAAGAGATCTCATAACCAAGTTTTACTCATTGGAGCGTCTCAACTTAGGAAATACCTAAGTGATTATATTCAGGAACAGGTCAATAAAATATAACTCTCATATTAAAATCTGACAGCTTTACTATTAAGAAACAAATCGTCAAACACAATTATATTGAATTTATTCTTTTGTATACTTAACACTCTTATCGATTCTGCACTAGCCAAGCTAGCGCGTAGTGTTAGCTATTCGCAATTACAATTACAATCACAGTTAGCATTAGATCGATAGATAGAGACTTATGTCACTTCCCAGAGTGGGAAAATGGATAGCAGAAAGGAGGTTTTAGAGAGATTAGCAGTTAGCAACTGCTTCCCAGGCGCTGCAGGAAGCTGCCCACTGCTCTTCAAGGATGGATTATATGCAGAGAACCGATTTTGCTACGTTGTACTACTTGTGTGAGACAAATAAAGGCTTCTTCTTCTGCGTGTTCTCTACAGATCACAACAGCACCAAGTGCATCAAAACATTCAACATATTACCAACCCGTTTGGTTTTGGCTCAATATGCAACTTATTTCAACATAAAAGAAAGCAAAAACAGGTGCTACACTCACCGGGGTTCATGTTCATGTTATACAGTCAGAAGGGAGTGAATGGCAACATATTCATACTTATAGGATGCTATGACTATTTCTGCTATGTTGTCTTCCTAGTTTGACACAAGAGGGTTTTGCAGCACGCCTCAGTGGGAAGGCCATGCAAATCCAAGTTTAAATCACATGTACAGGCTTATGCGCACTACTGTTTCCATAGGTTACACAAAAAAACATTAATATTGTAGTTTCTCATTTATGCAAGTTACAACATTCCAATCCTTAGCTACAGTAATTAACTCTAGGGAGTAACTGAAGGAATGAGATTGTGGATATAGGTGCACAAAAAGAGCTTCCACCATAGGGTGGTGTGGCTGAGAGATTTACATTCCACATTTTAAAGATGTTTATCATGAATGCACACTTTTGGGCACACTACAGAATAATTGAGAATTAAATTTCTCAGCTGAAAACGTAAACCATGACTTTAGAGTCTGTAACCACTTCTAAGCATTGAGATAAGTATTGTTCTCAGTACTTCAATCCTGCTGGAATAAAAAGGCTCAATGAGTGCCAGCTTCATTTACTTTCACTACTTTCCGAAGCAGGCGTGTGAGTTTTCATGTGACGTTTCAGGCTTCCATTTTGTCCAAACTTTTTACTACACACTTTGCAACTAAATGGTTTCTCCCCAGTGTGGATTCGCATGTGATATCGAAGAGCTCCCTGTTGTGTGAAACTTGTGCCACAGACGGAGCAACTGAAGGGTTTCTCACCAGAGTGGATTCTCATGTGATTCCTAAGATGATCCTTTCGAGTAAATTTTGAACTACAAACCGAACAATTGAAGGTCTTGTCGTCTGAGTGGATTTTCATATGATCTCTCAGGGAGTCCTTCCATTTAAAGGTTGAGTTACAGACTGTGCAACTGAAGGGCTTCTCACTTGAGTGGATTCTCATGTGATTTTTTAGATGATCCTTCCGTGTAAATCTTGCATCACAGACAGTGCAACTGAAGGGTTTCTCATCCGAATGGATTCTCATGTGATCTCTCAAAGAGTCCTTCCATTTGAATGTTGAATTACAGATTGAGCAACTGAACGGTTTCTCGTTTGAGTGGATTCTCATGTGATTTCCCATATGTTCCTTCCGGGCAAATCTTGAACCACAGACTGAACAACTGAAGGGTTTCTCTCCTGTATGGACTCTCATGTGTATCTCAAGCTTTGTTCTGAATTGAAAAGTCTTTTCACAAAATGGGCAGCTGATACTTTTTCCTTCTGAATGAAGTCTCATGTGAGCTGTTAAGGTGGTCTTCCAGGTGTATGATTTCCCACAAATAAAGCAACTAAATGGTTTCACTCCTGTTTGGATTCCATTGTGTTTCTGCAGATGTTTCTCGTGGTCAAAGCTTGGAGCACATTCAGATGAAGTATCAAATTCAGATTCTTCATTGTTTCCTACAGGATTAACACCCGACATAAATTCCCCGGATTCATCCCAGTTAAAGCCGCAATCAGTCTCAGGTTCAGAGGAGTGTGACATCTCATCATCAGTAAATGGTTTTAAATGACCTTCTGTACTATGGTTGTTGTCTGGTTGGGGGCCTTCACAATCCTCTCCGTCAGCTTCTATTTTCATCACTTCATTCCCATGAAACTGTGAGCACTGAGGTTTCTCTTCATCATCTTCTTCACTCTTCACAGTGACAGGTGTGAAGGTGAACTTGATGATGTCAGTCTCCTCCATCCCATGAAGCTGCTCTCCGTCCTGACTGGTCCAGACTTCCTCCTGTTCCTCTTTAATGTGTGGAAGTTCTGGTGGATCTTCCTGGTCCGGACTGGATCTCCACCCCTTCTGTTCAGAAGGAACCTCTTCATTAGACACTTTTATCACCTGGATGTCTGTGGACAAGAATGATATAATTACACACCTTAAAGACAGCTGTTAACATATAACTAAGACCACCACCTTCTCCCAACAGAATTCCAACTAGAACATTTGAATCCAACACCACAGATACCCCCGCTACTGGATAGACCATTAACTCTTAAGTTGGTGTTGACATGAAAATCAAGTTCAAATGTAAAAAATAAAATAATTTTAGGAATATAATGATGCACAACTTAAGTGGCCTAGAAAGCAAATTGAAATATTGTTGAATTCTGTCAATCAGTTATTGAGGAGATGTGGATAAAAGTCAATTCCTGTTCTGAACGGAGATACAGAGAGATAGTGGACATGGGTAGCCTTGTATGCCCCCCTTAACTGGGCCATAAAAAATAGTAATGACATATTCAAACAGAATAAGTTATTTGCACCTTTGGTGCCAGGAGCCTGTCGGCCCTTAGTTACTATCTGTCTCCAAGTCGTCATCAAACGTTAAATCCCACCCCTGCAATCACCTGGGTGTCCACCAGCTGCAGTTTGTATGGCATTGGAAACCTGGTGATAAACACAGCTCTGAAATTCTACACTTCATGAGTTCTACACATAAAATGACATCTGTGTCTATGCTGTGTTTCCACAGGAGGCCAGTACCTGTTCATTCTTTCACAGTTAGGATATAAAAAATTTCACCATGAAAAGTAATGTAAATGAAACTTTTCATTAGAGGCTTGTTTCCAGTTGCCAGCGTGACGTTATCACTCAAACTGCACATTACTTTTCCAATATGTGAAGTTTGAGACAGATTGGACTATAGACAGCAGGGACGGCATCATTTCTTTTCACATGGAGAAAGATTGAAAATTGCAAATTCCATCATGGCCGTACCTTTCAAGCTACACGATAAGCTTTGTAGGTTGTTGTCCACAATTTGTAAAGATCATACTGACTAAATGTGAAGATGAGTGAATCGTATCTGAAGGAGTTGGTAAAGTTGGTAAAATGCAATGCCCAAATGACCTAAAACTTACCTGATTTACACAGTAAATACAAAGTGGCTGACTTCTACTCAGGTTTATGCTATGACTTCAAGAGACTTTTATTGTGGCTCTTCATCCGATGCACACATGTATTTAAGTTCATACTTCTACTAGTTTGAGGCCTTGTTCTGATTCTTTAAAATAATAACAAGAATTAAGTTAAGTCATACCCCTACCAAGGTTCCAACCATTTAAAGTTAAGATTTCATAAGATCCATGAGAAGCTGTAGCTCAGTAGGTAAAGCAGCTGTCGGACGATTGTTTGGTCCGCAGTTCAAGCCCAGCAGTTTACAAGCGTTAGGGTTGGGGTAGTGTTGGGCAGCCCCTTTGAAGCACCCGGGGAGCTAGGGTTTCAGGGTCTTGCTCAAGGACCCTGGGGGGACTTGAACCTACCGATTGGGAGACGGCCGCTCTACCCACTGAGCTACAGCCGCCTACAGATTTGTCACGAATAGTGAAAATACCATGCAATAATGTAATTTTAGGTTAAGTCAAAAATCACAAGAATTTATTTGTAATTGTATAGGGAAACAATATAATGAGAAAAAGATGTAGTTTTTTTTGAGGAAAAGGTCAGAATGTAAATTTATTATTTTAGAGTAGGTTTATGATCTCACACAAAATAATAATCGTAAAATTGAGATGTGATAATAGAAAAAAAATAAAATCATAATATTAGAATATTTCAGAGAAATGTCTCTCAATTTCATCATTAATCTGAAGACACTGTCTCCCCTATATAGGCAAGGGGTGTGCCTATAAGGAATCACATCTTTGAACCAGTGAGGGATTATATCCTAGGATCCCACCAATCAAGATATGCCGGCCTGAAGCAACAGAGGAGGGGATCTGGACACCTTTAGGTCTGTAAACTGGGCAGAGCGTGACCGCTTACATCCCAATTTTCCTTCCTCTGGGACTCTCTCGCCATTCAACTGCATATGTATACATTTGCCATTGTGGTGTTTGAGTTTAAGACACTTTAGCCGCCCTGGACACACCGTAGCCTATAAAGGCATCAATGTTTGCTATCATTCTGGTTTTCATCGTTGGTATTGAGCAACGATGTAGGGAACACAGTCTCTTTACTCAGAGAACTAAGGTTACCGTTATTGTATTGAGACTATCTCTCCACTACACAACGTATTCATACATATGGGGACAACTGTAAGACACTTTGTGATGAGGCATTGCAGTTACAGGACCCTAAATCCAACAGCAGTGACAAATGAACCGTTTTTGAATATACAATATATACAAGACTCCTCCACAGCGGTAGCAATGCCACCCACTGCTGTTGGCATGCAAGAAACTGCCCTAAACATTGCTGGCCTCCTTAGGCGACAAGACCAGCACTGCCAGAGACTACATAGAGTGAATATGCTGGATCAGGTCTCTAAACCCGGGGAGGGAGTATATCCTTGAATAGCAGCCTACCAAGGCAAGACGGTTTTAAGCAACCGAAGAAGTGGTCTGTACACCAATGGGCCCGTAAAGCTTGAACACCTTAACTGGGCAGGATGGAGACCGTTCACATCCTTATTTTCCTTTCCCCCGCAGGGAAGAAGAAGGGGAAGAGCTAAACGAGACAGATGCAATGAGTGTCTAAAGGTAACCCTGGGCATAAAGCAGTGTTGAACTGCAGTAAGACCCCAACTTCATTGGGTGTGAACCTTCACAGGTCCCTGTACACTGACGGGGCCCGCTTTTTCCTCACTCTTCAAGCGAATGTAATGGTTGGAGAAAGGCCGTCCTAAGGGACGAACACTTAAGGCAGCTGTCTTCAAAGGGGGCCTGCTGCAGGGAGTGGAGCAACAGCCCAAGTCCCTCAGCACCACTGATCGTGTGGTGTTGATGTAGACCCCCTTGCTAATAGCTGGAGCTACATGCTTAGCACCTAACCCAGCAAACTCTCTAAAAGCGTTTGCAGCAGGTATGAAAAGCCACTTTGTATGCCTCTTGTGACACTTTTCTTCGCACGACACAATTCATGGCAGCGATCATGAAAAAATTGAGGGACAGCACACACGGATGCAATCAACAAATACAATGACGAACGGCTGAGATAGAATCTACAGACAAAAAAATACATCATTGACTGGAAAAAATAGGCTCAATACGATAGAGAACTATTTAAATTTTGGATGTCTTAAACTAAAACCGGCTCCAACCCTGATTAGAATTAACATCAAGTATTTTCAAAGAAGATTTAAACACATACTCGGCTCATGTTTGTGCTGCTCCTCCTCTTCAGGGAGTTCAGCTCCTCCTCCAGCCGCCGGCTCACAGATAGGAAACTGTTCATCTGGATCAGATACAAACATCAATGTGAACTACAGAATCACATTACTAGTCTGTTTCAATTCATAATTTACACTGTTCAAAAAATAAATAATACCACAGGAATCTCCACAGCGACTTCATTGTTGGTCATGTGATACAGCCAAAAAAAACAGAGCGAGGCACAACTACCAGAGATGGCGACTACTGGGGTACACCTCTATCTTCATTATCGTTTGAACCAATAGCAGGAATTCAACAAATATGATTCCATTCTATGATGTTGATGGTGAGTTAATCGATGCAACTCTGAATATGGGCTTAAGTTCCATTGGATGGTGAAAAACGGGGACAGATGTGGCTTAAAGCCATCAACAGAGACGGTTTGAAATTCATCACACATTAACTCAGCAAAACGTGTAGATTCATATTTTCAGGATTGATTTCAGGAATAGAATCAATCCAATATGCTCTCTGGGCTGCCCAGTGCTCCAGGAGGGTTGGGTCAAATGCAGAGCAATAATTTCCCTATGTTGTACTGTGCAGCATAGGGAAATGACTGATTGTTTTTAATAAATTATTGATTTGGTGATTTACAGCAAAAAATCTACGATACCACCCAAAAATCCCGTGGCTCATCTCTGACATGCTGATTTTGAACCAACTTTATTGTCAGTGAGATTTTTCTCATTGACACAATTATTGTCTATTTTTGTGTTTCTTTTTTTTTTTTAATTTCCTTTGCATAACTTGATTGTTTCCGAAGATTATCCACATTCTTATATCCATATATTTATTTGTATCATTTTCAAAAAACAGTTAAATTTAAAGGGCTCTGTGTGTGTAAATAAGTTAATGTAGATTATGAAAAAACAACAACATTGTAATAAAGTATTCAAAAAAGGTTTGAACTTCATCTCAGCAAAACTTGTTAATGAATGAATTCGAACATCAAAATGTTTCAGAATTTTTAATGGTGAGCTGTATCATAAATCCACACTTATGCATTTAATAACAATATACAAGTCATACCCTCCATCCATCTGTTTGCATACTCTTAGTGTTTGGAGCTACTGAGCGAAGAGACAGAGAACCTCCAACACCGACCTGTTGTCTCCACTTTGATCCGAGAATGAAGGACATCATCTATCTGCTTCCGTCGGTCCATCTCCTGTCTCTGAGCCGAAGCCTCCTCTTCGGATCCGGCTACGGTTCTCCCGAACTTAACTGAAATCTCGGAGACGTTTCCACTCGGTAAATCGGGTCTGAGTCCCGCCAGTGACGCCGTCCACTACCCCGGTATTGTTGGAAACAAGCCACAGCGTAAATCAGTTAAGGTTTCCGGTTTTCATGTTAAAAAATGTTCAGGTAGCGAGAGAGCAGCAGAGAGTTTGTTCGGACAGCTATATCTGGACATTAGGGCTCCGTGAAAATCCGCTCTGGGAGCACTGAGGCCGAGCTCCGTCTCATTTTACTGCTAGCGAGTTAAGCTACCTTCCTTTCGTATTTTTGGCTAAAAGGAGATGGGTCTGAGCTGAAACATCCCGAAAGTTGACACAACGTAGTGCAGTTTGTCTATACATACAGGCTCTAATGGTAGACACAAGTGAATCTGAAACCAGTGGGATACGGAACAGACAAAGCTAGCTGTTAGCACACCGGAAGTGGATTACACACAAGTGGCGGCGCTTCTTCTTCTTCTTCTTCTTCTTCCTTTTCTTATTATGTTGTACTATGCAACCGGCAGGCTGCATCCGGCAGGCTGGAAGTCTTGCGGGGCATTGCTGCCTCCCGCAGGTCGGAGATAGATTGCAGTTTGGGGTTTGTCGATTTCAAAAGTTGAAATCCTGTGGCAGCGTGATCGAGGTTCTCTGTGGGATTAAGAAGTCTCCGCAATGTGACTGACTGTATTCCTTCACGTGATAAGGTGGCAAATAGTTGTGCCCTTTGTTTTTCATTCGCTGCATTCGATAAGTAGGTGTTTTAACTGTGTGCTGTTTCCCGCAGGCTCCACATAATCCTTTCTTGTGCTCGCTCAAGATCCCAGATCCAATTCCAGTCCAAAGTCCACAGTGTGTGTAAATATATATATGTGTGTATATATGTGTGTGTGTGTGTTTGTGTAGCCTAGGGTTTATGTTACATGCTTATAGGTCGATACTAGAAAGTATAAAAGCATGAGGCAGAATTAGTGTAACACCAGGATGTCGGATATTACTTTATTTCGTATCCAAGCAGAACCCTCTCAACACACTGGCTGATTCCATTTCCCCTCTCCTCCTTCAAAATAAATGCACCCAACATAAACTTGAAAACTGTTGGTAACAGAAAACATAAATTCACATGCTGACTGCCATAACACGAAGGCCAAAATCATAACAAATTAATTACACTTGTTTGTCCTTTTAAAGCCAACAAGGATTTTTAACAGTTGTGGTGAAAACATGTATTTATCATTAATGTCATGAATAAATGAATCCTGTAGTTAAAGAAAGCTTTAATTTCCGATCACTCCGTCCTCCCCAAGTTTTAAACTCGCCAGCTGCCACTGACCTATATCTACTCTCTTCCCAAATTTTTCTTTAATTCCTTGTTAAAAATATTTATGTCCTTCGCTTTTATTTAACCACACCCACTGCCCCAGCTCTATTCCTCATATGTGCAACGAGATTGAGTTTATATCAATCTCCTCTCTATCTGAGGTGGTTCACCATCTTCGGCCCACAAACTGCTCCTCATATAGCATCCCCTCTCGTCTTCTTTTAGGAAGTCCTTGACACCATGGGTTTTCTGTATTCGTACATGAATATATACCCGTCTTGTTACTGGTTGTGTTCCAGCTGCTTTCAAAACACGCTGTTGTGCAGCCCATCACAAAAATGAAAGATTTTTACACCTTTGTTCCGTTTAACCCCAGATCCATTTCTCGACCCTTCTATCCTCTTACTCTCAGACCTAACAGCTGCCTTAAACACTGTCAATCACACGATCCTCTTATCACACTTGGAAAATTGTGTAGGAATGAAAAGTGCTGCGCTCAGGTGGTTTCAGTTCTACCTGACAAACAGGGGTTTATCTGTCCAACTCGGGGATTATTCCACTAAGAC
>VRLP01009937.1:0-11171 GCA_009660295.1 Lophius piscatorius
GAAACAGTCCAGGTTCACACAGAGAAACAGTCCAGGTTCACACAGAGAAACAGTCCAGGTTCACACAGAGAAACAGTCCAGGTTCACACAGTGAAACAGTCCAGGTCCACACAGTGAAACAGTCCAGGTTCACACAGAGAAACAGTCCAGGTTCACACAGAGAAACAGTCCAGGTCCACACAGTGAAACAGTCCAGGTTCACACAGTGAAACTTTACTCTGTTTTCATCCATGTTTTTTAAGCTAAACGGACACGAGTGAAAACGTCTCCTTGGCTGAGGTCAGAGGTCAGGAAGAAAACCCACAGCTGACCTTACGGTGCAGGAACGTCCGCCGCAGCAGCGAGAAGTAGGACGTTTGGGCCGGCGCTCCTCGTCTTCCTCTTCCTCTTCTTCTTCGGTGCTGCTGACAGGGAGCGGAGCAGAAACAGACATTTCTGTGGCGAGTGATGGAGCACAAACTCATTTCAGCTTCCTTCTGAAACCGAAGAATGCTGCCGCTGCGGCCCGGTTCTGAATCGCTCCGCCTGTGTTTTCATTGGAGACAAACGCTGGTGTTTTGTTTGGGTGAAAGTCAGGCGGTCATATTCAGTAGGAACCAGGACCAGAGAGGGTTCTGGAACCACTGACACGCCGTCCACCGTGAGAGAGGAGAGAATCAGCGTTTTCTGACAGGTTCCTGCTCCGAAACCACAGAAGAAGAATCCACTTCCTGTTTCACACCTGAGCAGGTTCACCAGTGAGGCCTTAAAGGAGAATCACGCAGAATTCAGGATCAGTGTGTGACAGTTGGGTTAGGTTTGATCCCGGCGGTTGATTGATTGGCGTGCGCCCGAGTTTGATTGACAGACTTCAGTTTCCAGATTCATGTAGTTTCCTTGACGCTATCATTATGACATCACAACAAGCAGCAGCGCTAGACGGCTCCCTCAACTTCCCAGAATGCTCTCTGGCGTGTTTTCAGTAGATGGACTTAATGTTGAAGCTGGAGATGAAATCTTAATGGGCGGGGCTTGTTGGGCTTGATCCTGTCCTGACCTTCATTCCTCCTGCATCTCTCTCTCTTTCACTTCCTCCCATTCCCTCGCCCTCCAGCCATCTCTCTCTCTCTCTCTCTCTCTCTCTCTCCCTCTCTCTCTCTTTCTCTCTCATCTTCCTCCCACTTTCTGGTCCTCCTGCACCTCTCTCTCTCTCTCTCTCTCTCTCTCTCTCTCGCTCTCTCTCTCTTTTTCACCTTCCTCCCATATCCTTGTCCTCCTCCACCTCTCTCTCTCTCTCTCTCTCTCACCTTCCTCCCATACTCTCTTCCTCCAGAGCCTCTCTCTCTCTCTCTCTCTCTCTCTCTCACCTTCCTCCCACACTCTGGTCCTCCTCCACCTCTCTCTCTCTCCCTCTCCCAGCGCCCCGGTGAAAGAGTTCCTTTCTTCAGGCACCTCTGGGGCAGCTGCCTCCTCCAGTAAACACCTCAGGGTGCTCGCGGCTCTCGCGGCTCCAGCACCTCCCAACAAAGACGGCGGTTATGCGTTGGCCCGGCTTTCATGTCAGCTGGCAGCAGGTCAGAGACTCTGGCCCGTAATCAAAACAGCGCAGGTTCAATCCCATCAGCGGTGAGAGTGTTCACGCGGACCTGCTGGCTGACTCCACATCTGTTAACGGTACCGTGTGCAGAACCTGAACTACTCATTACCGCCTTCGCTTTGACACATCGTTGTCCTCACCTCAAACAAACATGGCTGCAAGTGGCTGAAGGGACGCGTAAACAACCACCTGGCACCGAAAGTACCGACTTCTGGCTCACTTTTAAATCTTAATTGCTTCATTTATATGTAGTTTCTGTATATTCTTATTCCAGAAACTTCAAATTATTCCAGAATACCCCAGAAAAAATATCAGCATATTTGAATTGAGCGTCCGCCGCCGAAGACCCTTCATTTTAAGGCGATAAATAGAAAATCGTCTGATGGATCATTTTGAAACTTTATAATCACATAGGCCGTAGCGTGAGGAAGAACTGGAGCGATTTGGGGGAAGTTCGGTTGTTTATTTCCAACACAAAGGAGCTTTATCTCAAAAAAAATTTTTGCCATAATTTTTTTTTTTACCCCAGTAGTTCATATTTTACTCACTAGGGGGCGTTTTTTTTTTTTTTTTAACCAAACACAGTTTCTTCTGTACATAACCCAAAATCGATTTCATGGATTTATTTAACTTCAAATTTTACACCCACATAAATTAAGTGCGAGGAAAAATTGAATTTGGAGATCGGTCCTACACTTCTGACACTAGGGGGAGCTCTTTACTCCATTGGTCCGTATTTTTGAATTCTTATTATTGCTGTTAACATTGGGTCCATTCTTCACACGGTTCTGATCGGTACCAACCTTTACGAGTAAAGATATTCATTTTGCCGACTTCTTGCCCCCGTTGTTGTTCTTCTGGATTGAAGGTCGCGTCGGGGTCAGCTCTGACAGAACTCTGTCATGTTCTTGCATTACGACCACAGAGATATGAAGAGAACCCACCGGGTCCAGGAACACTCCTTGACCCGCCAACGGTTGATCTTTTATTGGTGTAGCTGTCGTTTCCCATCTCCTCTCTGAGTCGTCCTGACGGACGTGGCTCCCTCCGTTGCCGTGGCGAGGAAAAAAAGGGTTGCAGGCGGTGATTGATGGTCTGGAAGTAGAACCTGACCGCGTTCACCAGCAGGTGTAAAGAATCACGGAAATCCCAAAAGATCAGTGTAGCAAAAAAAAGAAAAAGAAAAACGAATCTGAACATCTGTGTGCAAGAGAGGCTGTGTGTGTGTGTGTGTGTGTGTGTGTGTGTGTGTGTGCATGTGTGTATTTGTTTGTGTGTGCATGTGTGTGTGTATGTGTGTGTGTGCATGTGTGTGTGTGTGTGCACGTGTGTGTGTGTGCATGTGTGTGTGTGCATGTGTGTGTGTGTATGCATGTGTGTGTGTGTATTTGTTTGTGTGTGCATGTGTGCGTGTATGTGTTTGTGTGTGTGTGCATGTGTGTGTGTGTGTGCATGTGTGTGTGTGTGTAAGTGTTTGTGTGTGCATGTGTTTGTGTGTGCATGTGTGTGTGTGTGCGTGTGTGTGTGTGTGCATGTGTGTGTGTGTGTGCATGTGTGTGTGTGTGTATGTGTGTGTGTTTGCATATGTGTGTTTGTGTGTGCGTGCATGTGTGTGCATGTTAGTGCATGTGTGTGTGCATGTGTGTGTTTGTGTGTGTGCACGTGTGTGTTTTTGTGTGTCTGTGCATGTGTGTGTTTGTGAACGTGTGCGTGTGTGTGTTTGTGTACGTGTGTTCATTTGTGTGTTTGTGTGTGCATGTGTGTGCATGTGTGTGCATGTGTGTGCGTGTGTGTGTTTGTGTACGTGTGTTCATTTGTGTGTTTGTGTGTGCATGTGTGTGCATGTGTGTGCGTGTGTGTGTTTGTGTGTGCGTGTGTGTGTTTGTGTGTACATGTGTGTGTTTGTGTGTGCATGTGTGTACATGTGTGTGCATGTGTGTGCATGTGTGTGTTTGTGTGTGTTTGAGTGTGCGTGTGTGTGTTTGTGTGTGTTTGTGTGTGCATGTGTGTGTTTGTGTGTGCATGTGTGTGCATGTGTGTACATGTGTGTGCATGTGTGTGCATGTGTGTGCGTGTGTGTGTTTGTGTGTGCATGTGTGTGTTTGTGTGTGCATGTGTGTGCATGTGTGTACATGTGTGTACATGTGTGTGCATGTGTGTGCATGTGTGTGCGTGTGTGTGTTTGTGTGTGCATGTGTGTGCATGTGTGTACATGTGTGTACATGTGTGTGCATGTGTGTGCGTGTGTGTGTTTGTGTGTGCGTGTGTGTGTTTGTGTATACATGTGTGTGTTTGTGTGTGCATGTGTGTACATGTGTGTGCATGTGTGTGTTTGTGTGTGTTTGTGTGTGCGTGTGTGTGTTTGTGTGTGAGCGTGTTTGGCAGCGCGGCGTAGCAACAATCAGGTAAAATGCCTCATTATGAACATTCTTTACGTCTTACATCTTAGGAGTTGTTTTTCTCCAGTCACAGACATGATTACTCTGCGGTCCAGCATGGATAAATTTAGCCTGGGCAGTCTTGAGCAGAGTCTGGAGCGCGAGTCCAAAACCGACGCATCCACTGTGGAAAACAAATCGCTGGCAGCAAAGTAAAGAAGATTGTGGCTCACACTTATCGCGAGCTCGTTTCCCCAAAGCCCTTTAGTTCCCCGGATCAAAATTGCCTTTACGTGCTTAATTGCTTTCAGGGTCAGGTGGGCTGGAACCTATCAGGGCACTGATTGGACCGAAGGAGAGCCACGCCGGACGGGTCTCACGTCCGCCGACACGACAGGCACGGAGGAGGCGGGTCATCCTGTGTTCTGAGAGGCAACAGGGAGATGGAAATAAAAAAATAAATTAAATTATTAGTCATTTAAAACGTTTCCAGATATCAGTATCATCCACGAGACACATTTTTATGTTTTTATATCTTTTTAGAAAAAAGGGCAGCAAGGTGAAAGGCAGTCTGAATGAAGTGGGACCTACTAGATCCACGTAATGGATTTCAATCTGGATTTCAATTTCTTTCATGCTGATCTGCTATTAGCATAAACACAGGAAGTGATGCTCCAAAGGAGGAAGTCGTCCCTAACCAATCAACAACTGGATTGTTTTTGTTTTTTTACATTTGTTGTAAAAACATGCATCAGGAATATAATAAATAAATGCCTTGTGTGGTTAAATAAAGCTTTCATTTTTTGACTTTAAAAACTGTTTGAGGAGACAGACAGAAGAAGGCTCCCCCTACTGACTAAAATATGAACTAATACAGTAAAATATAATATATGAAAGATCGATCTCCTGAAGTCGATTCATACGGACCAAATATGGACTAAATCGGGCCAACAGTTGAGAAATGATTGCCCTAATACTTTTGGAGATAAAGCGCCCCCTAGTGGTGGAATAAGACAACCGGCGTTTCCCAAAATCAATCCAGTTCTTCCTCTTAATAAGGTATGTGGGTGGGAAATAGTTTCTGAGTTATAGCTTTTCGGGATCAGCATGAATGGATCGACGGAACAATGGATGGAGGGTTGATGTTGCATTATTTTGTTAGCTAAAAGCTAATTCATGTAGCTTAAAACATATAAATTAAATGTATTATTATTATTTATTATTATATAGTTAAATAAATTCAATATATGAAGAATGTGGAGCCATTTAAAAAATAAATAAATAGAATTAAGAGTAAAGATGTGAACAGTGACTAACATACACCACCAGGGGGCTAATTGGTTTTAGAGCAAAGTTAGCATTCAGAAACGTTTTAGAAGTTTCAGCTAAATGCTAACGGTCAATGCTATCTCACTAGTGATAGCTACCAATTTATTTAAGTGTTCCCCTCAGAGACCAACTTGACATCTAGTGGTTGAATTCCAGATTGCAACCTGGATTAAAGCTCAGCTCACTCCTCCCTATCTTAGAATCTACGGCGGCCTATGAGTGTGAAAACGATGTCGTCTTCTGCCACTGCGTCCAACTTCCTGTCAAGTGATGAGCTTCCATTAGATATATTTATTTAGAAACCTAAATTCAGCTGTTGATTCTGTAAAAGAGTGGTGCTAGCATTTTAATGCTAAGGGTAGCTAGCTGCTTTGCAGAGAAGTATATCATTATCTTTCGACCACTACAACATAAAAACGTTAAAATCCTTCTCTGGATCCAGTGTTCCATTCTAGGCTACTTTGTAACCACGCCACATCGGTGGAAGAGGCCCCGCCCCCTCTGGAGATATGAGCTAAGCTAACGTAGCATTATTCTTATTTTCAGCTGTCTAGACATTCATGTAAACATAATTATGAAGATTATTTTCCTTTACACCTTTTAAACAGACCCCATCCAGAATCCATTCCAAAGAATCCGACAGAACCAGTTGTTGACGAGAGCTACAGAGGAACTCGGCTGAGGCCACGCCCCCTGCCACACCTGCTTCAAGTTCCGTGGGAACCAGTCAGGTAGTTTTTGCGTAATCAAAGAGGAATAATGTCAAAATAATAAAATAAATAAACACTGAACTTGGACGAGACTATAAAGCGATCCCTGGATCTTCTCCTCTGTCTGGTACCGTCTCAAAATGAAACGGGTCCGTTCCCTGAAGCAGCTCCATCTTCCCAGCCCAGTTTCCAAGTTCCTAAGAAATCCATCCGGTGTTTTTTTTTTTTTTTTTTTTGCGTAATCCTGCTTACAATCAAAGCAAAAAACAAGCAAGGCGGGAAAACTAGGTTCTGGACAGACCTCAAACTCCAGACGGATCGCTCTCTCAGCCCGTGGCCAGCTGGCAGAACCCGAGAAGAAGTGTTACCAGCGCCGACTCACCCTTATATAATGTAGCTGGAGGTTGGCGCGCGGCGCTGGAGCTCATCAGGCGCTGTCTCTCTGCGAGAAGCTCTGTGCTTCTTTACAGGAAGCAGCGATGTGGTTCTGATCCAAACATCTTTTTTAGACCTGAATTCTGGTTCACGCGGCCTCCTGAAAAGTCTGAAGTCCTGTTAGCGGCTGTTTGAGGCTCCGAGCCGGAGAATTTGCTCGTTCAGACTTTAAGATGTTTGCTTTCATATTATTTGGTAACGAGGTCTATCCCCGAAAAGCTGGTGGAAATACAAACTGACCTTTCCCAGGATCATTCCAGTTCTTCCTCTCACTGAGGTCTATGTAGCTATTGAATCTGAAATTGATCCAGGAAATAGTTTTTGGGCTGCGGCGTTAATGTGACGGATCTTCGGCTTGATTTCAAGAAGAACCAAGACCAGAATGAAAGAAAAACAAACCCCGAGCTAACTTCCTGCTAACAAAGCTAACTTAACCCTAGATGAAAAAGAACCGCCATTCTTCCTGCAAACTCACCCAGCGTTTCTAAACGTAGTTAGCATCAGGCTAATACCAGGCTAACACACATACAACTACTAATGAGCAGAATTAGCGATAAGACAAACGCACTAGCATAGCACATCAGAGCGGAGTTAGGAGAGTAGAGTTGTTCAGGTTGGGCCGGATCTTTTGTTCGGGCCGAACCGCCAGATCAGCCAATAGGACACGCGGTAAGAACAGCTGAGGGACGAAGAGGACTTGATCATTCGGGGACAGATAGAATCAGGTTAGTGGTCCACTTCTCTGAGTGTGTAGAAGTCGGGGGTTTAAAAGCCGACGTGTGAAAGGTGGAACTCAGATTCGATAAACCTGGTTCTGTTGGACCGGTGGGCGGAACCCCAGGTTCTCTGCTGGAGGGATAAAGCATTCTTTGTTGGGGTAAAGGTCTGAAGAACAGCAGCCAAGGTGCAGATGAACAGATAAAAACACACTTAGTCTGCAGATTAACGGCCCCTCTCTGACGGGTGGGCTGAGGGTCACGGGGGGGGGGTCCAACCCCCCAGACTACTAGTCATTTTGATTAAACTGCTTCGGCTGCGTGGAGAACTTTGAGAAGCTGAGGGTTCACTGCAGGTTCTCCAGAACTCCAGGAAACCGGTGCCTCCAGGAAGTTGTAAGGATTGGATCACAACCTGAAGAAAAACGGCGGACCCCCAGAGTTCTGAGTTCTACTCGTGTTTGGGTTCAAACACCAGTAGAATCCATCCCAGCTGACCCTGAACAGGATAATCAGTTCAAGAAAATGAATTAAAAATTACCTTTTTTTTTTTTTGCCTCGTATTTGTGTTTTTCAGAAATACTTAAAAAACTAATACCTGGAAAAACGTAATTTTACCCCCAGAAATAAACTGAAACGGTCACTAAAGAAGAAATTTGGTGCCAGAGAGAAAGAAGTAGAAGAAGAAAAAAAACCCCACAAATGCTACTTTTTGCTAACTTGTGATAAATGTTAGCAAAAAGTAGCATTTGTGTTTTTTCTTCACGTCTATATATTGACATACGGGCGAGAGAGAGCGGGCGAGAGAGAGTGAGCTAGCGAGAGAGTGGGCGAGAGAGAGAGTGAGCGAGAGAGAGAGTGGGCGAGCGAGGGGCCAAGTACAACAAGCAAAGCAATCAATGTCAGAAAAATGGAAAAACGGCCTCTGAAGAACTTTACGTTAGCCGCGCGAGAAGCGGCGCTAACACTGTACCGGCGCTGTTCCGCGTGTTTGCTCCTTTAATCCCTCGCCCTTCCTCGCTATGTTTTTCAAAACTTCTGAGTCCGTAAATCACATAATCTCTCTGCAAATAAGCGACAAGTTTGTGTTGGTGGGCTGGAGCCCGGGGTCGGAGGATTTACGCTCACACAAAGTCATTCATGGGCGTCGGGGGAGGCTGTTTTTCTTGGGTCACCGTCTTGTCTTAAAGCGGAGTTCCTTCGGTTCAGCCGTCATTCGCTCAAATCTGAGTTATTGTTGCTGCGTCGCTCGGCTTTTACGCAGAAATGCACGCGGGGCGCACAAGCGGGGGTCTGTTCGGAGCCCTTTTACCCCGCCAGGAGCCCGCTGGCGTTTCAGCTTTTAGCCTTCGGCTACTTCCTGACATTCTGGTTCTGTTCAATCCGTCTTAGTGAGAGAGAGAAAAAAAACGAGAGAAAAAAAACGAGAGAAAAAAATGGCCGGCTGCCGTTTTCACCAAACGCTGAAGTCCAGGATGTTCGTCAGTGTTTCGTTGACTGAGCTGAACTGTGAGGACGGGGGCCCAGGGCGACCCGAAGGGGGCCCCGGGGGGGGGGTTTAAACAGGAAGTGACATAACTGTGTTCATGGACTTTGGGCAGTCGTTGGGCCCCAGCAGCAGGATGTTGTTGAAAATGGCAGAACTTTTTATTTAGCCGCCATGCTTAGGTTTCACACGAGGTTGACCAGAACACACCGGGGTTCTGTTCGGGGGTGGGGGACCCATAGTCCTACATCACCGATAAATGGATATGAAATATCTGCTGCCAAACCGGTTCATTCAGGTAAATCCACCAGAACTTACCACAGAACCAAAGTCTAAACAGTTGGACAGAAAACACAGAAAACGTCGACTGGTCCTTCCAGGGGGTCCAGTCCAGGTTCCCTCCAGATACAGAGCTTCTTCCTGATCTCTGGGGCTGAGCCCGGCCCCCCTTAGGAAGGAAGATCTTTTCAGCCGCTTGTTTCCTTTACCTCATTCTTTAAATCTCTACTGGCTCTGGACCAGAGGTGAGGGTTGGAAGATAAGATGGACCGGTAGATTGAGAACTTCATGTCTCAGCTCTCTCTTCACCACATCGGACCGATACCACACCATCAGAACTGCTGATGCTGCAGCCAAACGCCTGTCAATCTCACGGCCCATTTTCCCATCACTCAAGAAAAGGACACCAGGATACTTGAAGTCCTTCACTGGAGGACACTCACCTCCGACCCGGAGGAGAAGGTCCACCGTTTCCCCGTACAGAACCATGACCTCAGATTTGGAGGTTCTGACTCTCCGCTGCTGCTGAAGATCACAGACTGATGGAGCTAACAGAACCACATCATCTGCAAACAGCAGATGTAAATCGTCCACACCTTTGGAGCTTCTCCTCTGATGGTTCTGATTCTGCCTGCCTTTGGGGCTTCTCCTCTGATGGTTCTGATTCTGCCTGTCTTTTGGGCTTCTCCTCTGATGGTTCTGATTCTGCCTGCCTTTGGAGCTTCTCTGATGGTTCTGATTCTGCCTGCCTTTTGGGCTTCTCCTCTGATGGTTCTGATTCTGCCGGTCTTCCTGAAACTTCTCCTCTGATGGTTCTGATTCTGCCTGCCTTTGGAACTTCTCCTCTGATGGTTCTGATTCTGCCTGCCTTTGGAACTTCTCCTCTGATGGTTCTGATTCTGCCTGCCTTCGGAGCTTCTCCCCTGATGGTTCTGATTCTGCCTGTCTTTGGGGCTTCTCCTCTGATGGTTCTGATCGCCTGTGTAGTGAAACTGTTTTGCCGGGACCACATTTTTTCAGGTCCAGTTTCCTGTGAGGTTCCGGTCCGAACACATGTACTCTGCTGCAGCCGAGGATCCTCGTGTTTTTCTCTGTCAAGCATCCCATGAATGCGGCGCCGGACAGCAGCCAATCTGGACACACGAACCCAGACTGCACACCCACTCACAGTCGGTTCTGGACAGAAACCCTCGCTCCCACTCTCAGCCTCTTCACAAACAGCGTGAAACCGCGTGGATCTGGCGCGGCGCTGTAAACACGACCAAACCCCGTAACTGGCAAAATAAATATCACCACAGGGTGGCCTGCAAATATTATTATGTCAGGAACCGCCTCCAGGAGTCGACCCGTTTGTTCAGAACTCTTTGTTTTTACTCTGTTTTGGTGCATTAGCTGGTTTATCAAAGCCAGACTTCCTTAAATTAAGTCTTAAACCGCCAACGGAGAAAAATGAGTTTCTCTTTCGCTGTTATTGATGGTCTGAGACCCAGAACTTTCCTGCCTCAGGTTCTGTTCATGGGCCCATGAAAAGTGGGCCCGTGAACAAACGTTTTCAAACGTTTTCTGCCTGGATTATACAGGCGACCCCCGACCTTTGCTATCCACGTGTCCTTGAGTTAAGTTCTGAACCCAAATCGCTCCTGACTGCGGTTCCATCGCTGTGAGAATGGTGAACGGGTCGTTGCTGACACCAGCAGACCCGAAACAAGCTTCTGTAAATAAATACAGTCCATTTACCATAGATTATTATGCTTATACATTTAAAACCCATTAAATGCTCCATCGGTACCGTGAGTCCATCCATGAGGGGGGAGCTGCTGAGCTGTTTGGACTCCATCCTCTGCGGTGGCGCCGGACCGACCCATGGCTGCACAAATGTGTTGCACTTCAAATCAGGGTCAGTGTTCCAGGCAGGGGCGGAGCGTTGTTGTCCAGAGGACCAGAACCACTGACCCTGAAAAACCTGGTGTGACGTCAGTGGTGCGACCCGGCCACAAACGGGTCACAAGCCGGGGAACCTCTAGTGCCGGTTCTACAACCCAGATAAAAGGTTGGTGGCGTTTCACTGCGTGAACCTGGACTGTTTCACTGTGTGAACCTGGACTGTTTCACTGTGTGAACCTGGACTGTTTCACTGTGTGAACCTGGACTGTTTCACCGTGTGAACCTGGACTGTTTCACTGTGTGAACCTGGACTGTTTCACCGTGTGAACCTGGACTGTTTCACTGTGTGAACCTGGACTGTTTCACCGTGTGAACCTG
>VRLP01009938.1:0-11164 GCA_009660295.1 Lophius piscatorius
AACCTGTCTCCTAGACACCTAACCAACCAGAACCTGTCTCCTAGGTCCAATCCCAGCTAGAACCTGTCTCCTAGACCCCATCCAACCAGAACCTGTCTCCTAGACCCCATCCAACCAGAACCTGTCTCCTAGACCCCATCCAACCAGAACCTGTCTCCTAAACCCCATCCAACCAGAACCTGTCTCCTAAACCCCATCCAACCAGAACCTGTCTCCTAAACCCCATCCAACCAGAACCTGTCTCCTAGGTCCAATCCCAGCTAGAACCTGTCTCCTAGACCCCATCCACCCAGAACCTGTCTCCTAAACCCCATCCAACCAGAACCTGACTCCTAGATCCCATCCCAACTAGAACTGTCTCCTAGACCCTATACAAACTAGTCTACACTAAGAAAGTTTACCCTTAGTCAGCAACACTATTAGAAATCATCAATCTGTCTTTAATGACAAGCATTGATTGGTTGGTGTGATGATAATGATGATGATGATGATGATGATGATGATGATGATAATGATGATGATGATGAATGCTATGTACCAAAGTCCTTTAAAATAGCCATAATCAAACCGCTGCTTAAAAAGCCGACTCTTGATCCAGAGGCTTTAGTAAATTACAGGCCGATATCTAACCTTCCCTTCTTCTCTAAAATCTTAGAGATAGTGGTAGCTGAACAATTGTCACGTCAGAGCCACCTCATTACGTCCCCGTATAACGTAATGGGTTCCTGGCTCTGGAGCAGCGGAGAGTTGCTGCCTGTCCGGCACCAGTTTTAATCCCTGCGCTGCCTTCAGTGCCGGTCTGCTCTGCACAGACCCACAAGCTTCTTCCTTATGATGTGACGGCGCCGGACGACTGGTGGTTTCAGGTCTGCTGGTCCTGCGCTCTTCAACACCAAACCTCTCTTCGCAAAACTGACAATGATGGTGGTCCCTGTCTGCAGCTTTTTTTCTTCATCAACCTTTGCTGTGGCCGGGATGATTCTGGCCACATCTTCGTCGGACTGGAACCAGACTCTACGCTGACTCCCTTCTGGCCGCCTGATCTGCTGCGGCCGGACTGGAACTGTGGGATGTCTCCGGGTCGGGCTCCTCCTGCATCTCACCAGCATGTACTCTGTTAAAAAAACGTAAAAGTAGTTGGTGAGAAGAAAGAAAGAAGTAAACTCTTCTCCTCTGACCAGAAGGTTCTTCAAGGCACACCTGATGAGTGAATGACTCCATGATTATGTCATGGTTATTTTTACAGTGTTATAACACAGTTATAATGTGTGCTGTATGGCTGTTTGTGTGTGGACTTCATGGTCCGGCCCAGTCCGCTGGATGTCTGTGGGAACCATGGACCACTACTGCTCTCCTGAGGATGAACCACAATAGATCCTTCCACTGGTGAGTTTAATTACCATTTACTAATTACTTCACAACCTTTGAATCCCTGAATCAAGATTACATGCTTTGAAATGATTGTTGTTTTTTTTCTATTTATTTAATAAAAACTTTTATGCTCTGAATTTGAAGAGGAGTTTTTTAAGTTGACATGAACTGGATTTTCTTCAGTCGTGTTTTCACCTCCTGCTCCGTTAGAAGCTTCAAAGATGCGAGGTCCGAATGTTACACTGTTAAACACATTGGCTTAAATCAACTCAGAAATCTGAGTTCAAAGTATTCAGTCTTACTTCCCCGGGCGTTTGAGGAGATCTATTTCCTATATATTGTACTTTACTGTAATAGTTGATATTTCACTCACATGGGAAGATTTTTACTAAGAAATATTGTGGACATAAAACGACATTTACTTGGAAGAGTTCAATCAGGGGGGTTGCTTGTAGGACCCAGGGGATTGGAGGCTTTTCGGGGTCATTCCCCTGTGAAGCACTAGTTGGGATTGAAGCTAGTTTAGTTGCTGAAATAACTAAAATCACTAGCCGAGCAAAACTTTTCAGATTAATACGAAGAAAACCCACAGAATGATTCTAAATAGGAAAAACTAACATTTTAGAAGATGGAGCTGGAGTCTCAGCCACAGTAGGTCCATGATGGACACTGGTGGCACCAGAATCCTTCAGCAGGATCGGTCTGGGGATCAGTAGGTGACCCAAACGGCACCGAGGAGAGTCTAAACCTTCACCAGGACAAACAAACAAACAAACAAATGCAATGACTAACGAGGAATGGTTCCATCTGGACACATCAACAACTCTTCCAACAAACTGCAGAGAAATCCTGGAAGAACTTGTCTGTGAGCAAACGGACGACCCGGCGGAGGAAACCAGAACCAGAGGAAGTTGTGTGAAAGCAGTTGTTTGCTGTTAACAGAGGAAGACAAGTCCAGCAGGGAGTCTGTCGGCGCCGGCTTTAATCTGCAGGCTGGATCGGAGTGGCAGCGGTTCTGACAGCCGTCCTGAGGCTCAGGATGACAAAGACAGCCATCGGACCGGAACCTCAGGCATGACTTTGTTCTTTCTTGGTTCATCTGTTTTCCTGTCAGTCAGGTGTTAGACAGGCGTGTGGGCTCACACACACACACACACACACACACACACACACACACACACACACATAGATACACACACAAACATATAGATATACACACACTCACACACGTAGATACACAAATCAAACACACATATAGATACTCATACGCACACACACACACATAGAGATACACACACACACACACACACATATAGATACACACACACATATAGATACACGCACACACACACATACACGCACACGTACACATACACATACATACACACACATAGACGCACACAGATACACGTACACACATACACACAAACACATATACACATACAGACATACACTCACACATACACATATACACGCACACACACACACGCACACACACACACACATATACACATTCACACACACATGTACATACACACAGACACATATATAAACACGCACACGCACACACACACACACACACACACACACACACACATATACACACTGCTCAAGATAAGTGCTTTTTTCGACACTCTCACTCGTCTTCCAAAAGAGACGCTGCTCTACCTGAGGCCGGGTTGGAGTGTTTTTCTGTCCTTCTGGTACCGGTACCGGTCCGGTAGTGTTGAAGGACACAAATCCCCGTCAGGCGCCGACTGGATTATCTGGAACACAGCAAGGTGTTTGGAAGAAATGTGGGTTGGGGAGGGATTTCAAACCTTCTGACTTCACACCCGAAGCATTTCACTGCTGTCCAAAGTCAACATTCATTCATTCATCTTTCATTCAACATTCATTCAACATTCATTCAACGTTCAATAATCATTCATTCATCATTCATTCATCATTCATTCATCATTCATCCAACATTCATTCATCATTCATTCATCATTCTTTCATCATTCATTCATCATTCATTCATCATTCTTTCATCATTCATTCATCATTCATTCATCATTCATCCAACATTCATTCATCATTCATTCATCATTCATTCATCATTCTTTCATCATTCATTCATCATTCATTCATCATTCATCCAACATTCATTCATTCATCTTTCATTCATCATTCATTCAACGTTCAATAATCATTCATTCATCTTTCATTCAACGTTCATTCACCATTCATTCAACATTCATTCAACGTTCAATAATCATTCATTCATCATTCATTCATCATTCTTTCATCATTCATTCATTCATCTTTCATTCACCATTCATCCAACATTCATTCATTCATCTTTCATTCAACATTCATTTTTTCATCATTCATTCATCATTCATTCATCATTCATCCAACATTCATTCAACATTCATTCATTCATCTTTCATTCATCATTCATTCAACGTTCAATAATCATTCATTCATCATTCATCATTCATTCAAAGTTCAATAATCATTCATTCATAATTCTTTCCTCATTCATTCATCATTCATCATTCATCATTCATTCATCATTCATCCAACATTCATTCACCATTCAATAATCATTCAATAATCATTCTTTCATAATTCTTTCATCATTCATTCATCATTCATCATCCATCATTCATTCATCATTCATTCATTCATCATTCATTCAACGTTCAATAATCATTCATTCATCATTCATTCATCATTCCACCCTAGACCCTAGTAACCCTAGTAACAGATACTCACACATAGTAACAGGATACTCACACATAGTATCAGATTACTCACACATAGTAACAGAATACTCACACATAGTAACAGATTACTCACACATAGTAACATATTACTCACACATAGTAACAGATTACTCACACATAGTAACAGGATACTCACACATAGTATCAGATTACTCACACATAGTAACAGAATACTCACACATAGTAACAGAATACTCACACTAGTTAGTGTGATTACTCACACTAACCCTAACCCTAACCCACACATAGTAATAGATCAGATGCTTTTGTGAAAACTACTGCGTGTTTATCCACATGAACTGGTGATACTGGTGTGGGTGAGTCCATTATCTTTTCCTTCCATCCTATCTCCTCTCTTCCTTCCGTCCCTCCAATGTTGCCAGTTGGGATCGTATATATCGTATAGGCCCTAAAACTATCCTATAAATACAATAATTTTTGTATATCTGGTAACACTGTGTCCCTCCCATACTCTCTAATCTAATATTAACCTATCACAAGCCCTCAGCCCTGCCACCCCCCAACACTGTCCAGTGGAGACTGAGGAGAAGGGGGAAAAAAACCAAGTTGCATTTATTAGTACGAGGAGGAGTTGTGTATCTGAAACATCAGGTAGCATGTGGTGTTACCATGTTCCTGTAAAACCTAGAAGCCTCTCTGAGAGGCAGAACACACCGTGACACACCAGTATGTGGGATGAAAATAGAAGCTCTTCAATACTTGACCCTTGGACTAGTAGTCAGAACACGGGAGTGCTGTCGTAAAATGGTTTCTCCCAAATAGACGGCAACAATGGTAGAGTGGGATGAAGGGGTGAGAGGGTGGGGAGTAATGGATGGCTGGCAGATAAAAAGCTTCCCTTGCACTGAGATACTGGCAGAGTCAGCCACCATAACGTCTATCAGGAAAACATCACAGATGATGAAGATGGTCCTCTCTTTGTTTACTCGTTTATAATACACTGCTAAAAAAAGAAAAAGTGACACTTAGATCAAAGGTCAGATTTGAAAGAACTAGATATTCCAGTGTCTGAAGATAAAATCTGGAATAGACTGGAGACTGAAGGTGGTGACAGAGAAGAACGTAGCCAGACAGCCTAGAGTGGTAGCATGTAGGACGACTCTGGTGCTGCAGGTGAGGAAGAGAGCAAAGGTGGAGCAGAAGATCAGATGGTGGAAGCTGAGGTTGAAAGGAAAGTTACATATAAATTTTCCCTAGTGAAAACTAACATCTCTTCCATCAGTCCCCTGATCACCGCTGTAATAAACCAATCCCTCCAGGCTGGCTTTGTTCCATCTGCCCTAAAAGCCGCCATAATCAGACCACTCCTCAAAAAACCTACTCTCCATCCAGACGTTTTTGCAAATTACAGGCCCATTTCCAAACTCCCATTCCTCTCCTAGTTGCTGCCCACCCCCAGGACCACCTCAAATACAACAACCTCTTTGAAACCTTTCAGTCTGGTTTTGGCTCCGCCCACAGCACAGAAACAGCTCTGCTTAGAGTCACAAATGACATTCTGATGGCAGCAGATGCTGGTTCACCTTCTCCCCGAGCCGGAGTAAGCAATCTACCTTTTCCGGCTGAGAACAATGGCCTCAGACTTAGAGGTGCTGATTCTCATGCCGGCCGCTTCACACTCGACTGCAAACCGTCCCAGTGCGAGCTTGAGGTCAGAGTTCAATGGTGCCAATAGGACCACATCATCCGCAAAATGTAGAGACGAGATCGTAAGGCCCCTGAACCCGACACCATCCGCCACTTACCTGCGTCTGGAAATTCTGTCCGTAAAAATTAAGAACAGAATCGGTGACAAAAGGTGGCCCTGGTAGAGTCCAACGGCAACTGGAAACGAGTCTGACTTACTGCCGGCAATGCGAACCAGACTCTGACTCTGACAGTACAGAGTAGCAGTGAGCCATCCACTCCACACTCACGGAGTACCCCACAAAGGATCCCCCGAGGGACTCGGTCCCTTTTCCAGATCCACAAAGCACATGTGGACTAGTTGGGCAAACTCCCATGCCCCCTCCAGCACCCTCGAGAGGTTATAGAGCTGGTCCAGCATTCCACGACCAGGACGAAAACCTCATTACTCCCCCTGAATCTGAGGTTTGACCATCGACGGGATTCTCCTCTCAAGTACCCTGGCCTAGACCTACCAAGGGAGGCTGAGGAGTGTGATCCCCCGATAGTTGGGAGGCATCCTCTGGTCTCCCTTCTTGAATAGGGGAAACACCACCCCAGTCTGACAATCCAGAGGTTCTGCCCTTGATGTCCACACAATGTTGCAGAGGCGTGTCAGTCATGACACCTCTACTAGATCCAGAGCTTTAAGATACTCAGAGGCGATCTCATCCATCCCCGGGGCGCTGCCAACGTGGAGATGTTTAACAGCCACAGCGACGTCAGCCCCAATGATGAGCGGACCCAGCTCCAAGTCATCCAGCTCAGGATCCTCCTGGGAATACGTGTTGGTGGGATTGAGGAGATCCCCAAAGTATATCTTCCACCGCCCGATAACTTTCTCACTGGAGGTCAGCAAGTCCCTATCCACTCCTTAAACAGAGTGGACGAATGACAACCTTCCCCCCCTGAAATGCCGGACGATTTGCCAGAATTTTTTGGGGCTGAACAAAGTCTTTTTCCATTGTCTCACTGAACTTCTCCCACGAGCAAATTCTTGCCTCGGTGAATGCCACAGCTGTGTGTCGCTTGGCCTGCCGGTAGCTGTCAGCTGCTTCAGGAGTCCTACAAGCAATCCATGCTCTGTAGATCTCCTTCTTCGGCCCGGCGGCATTCCTCACCTCTGGTGTCCAGCAGTAGGTTCGAGGATTACCACTGCGACTAGCACCGGCAGTCTTGCGACCGCAGCTCCCAGCAGCCGCTATCTGATCCAACTCACCACCAGGTAGTGATAAGTTGACAGCTCAGCTCCTCTCTTCACCCTAGTGCCCAAAACATGCGGCCGCAGATCAGCTGATACGACTACAAAGTCGATCATCAATCTGCAACCTAGGGTGTCCTGGTGCCAAGTGCACTGGTGGACCCCCTTATCTTTGAGCATGGTGTTCATAATGGACAAACTGTGACTAGCACAGAAGTCCAATAACTGAACACCACTAGGGTTCAGATCGGGCAGGCAATTCCTCACAATCACGCCACTCCAAGTCTCGCTGTCTTTGCCCACTTGTGCATTGAAGTCTACCAGTATGACAATGGCGTTCCCATTTAGGGCGCTTTCTAGCACCCGTTCCAAGGACTCCAGAAGGGGTGGGTACTCTGAACTGCTGTTTGGTGCACAAGCGCACACAACAGTCAGGACCCCTTCCCCAACCTGAAGCAGGGAAGCAACCCTTTCATCCACTATGGAGAATGCCAATGCATGGGCAGAGAGCTGGGGAGCTATGAGTAAACCCTCACCTGCCCTCCGCCTGCCCTCCGCCTCTCACCTGAGGCAACTCCAGCATAGTAGAGGGTCCTGTCCCCATCGAGAAGTGGGGTCCAGAACCAGTGCTGTGCTTAGAGGTGAGCCCCACTATATCTAGTCGGTACCTCTTGCAAAAGCTCAGGCCCGTCCCACCGTCAGCTTTTGTAGCCAGGGATCGGGCCGCCAAGACCCTTGCCTATTCCTACTGCCCAATATAAAATATAATAATAATTTAATAATAAATAAATAATAATTTTCCGGTTTAGTGGACGCTTGCGCGGCTTGCTGCCGCTACTCACCAGTAACTCTTAAACTTTTAAAGTGTTTTTACGGTTCTATGGCCTAACGGACTATGCATTTGCACCCAAGTGAGAGTCAAATCAATCACTACCCTCGGACAATCAAAGATTCTGTTTTCACTCCCGTGTGTTTGTGTGTGAATGGGCTAACATTAGCCTACCTGTTTAATACAGTACCCAGGTTCGCGATTCCAACTGGTCATCGCAGTTCACAATGTGAGGCAGAAAGATCTATATCTGGTCTGCTCTTGCCTGGACTCTCCTGTCGCTCTTCTATCAACCCGTGGCAGGTCTACTCCAGTATACGGCTGCTGAACTCCACCAGCTCTGCTTTCCCCTGGAAAGCGTCCGCCGGACACAAGCAGCGCTTCACCTCCAGCCAGATATCGCTCTCTTGCCTCGCCGGAGGTACATCCATGGTGGGTCTCGCCGGAATTTCCATCTCGACAACTCCAAAGCAACCAAATCTTTCTGGTCCACTACTCATCACCCTCTCAGATACACCGGCTGGGCTGTTGAATGCAGTGTGTTAGCCAGCCTAGCTAGGTCGGCGAATGCTACTCACAAACATGACAACACCGCTGTCAACTTTGTCTGCATAACATCCGCTCACCTACGAGCAAGGGACATTTCATCCAGGGTCTTTTGACTGGCCGCAAGTTCGACTTTCTCTGTTTGAGGGGCCCACCATTATCGTTACAGTTTACCGCCCCCCCTAAGCCACACAATGACATTTTAAATGATTTTGCTGTTCTACTCACCCATCTATCCACTCGCTCACTAAATGTAAATGGGGGACTTCAACATACATATGGACAACAGTAATCTTCCTCTCACCAGAGACTTTTCATCGTGCCTCGAGAGCTTTGGATTCCACCAATTCACTGATTTTCCCATCCATACCAAAGGTCATACGCTGGACTTAATATGATGTTCTGGTCTCACCCCCTCCAACTGCACAGCTGATGAATTCCTCATAACTGACCATATCCTCCTTTCATTCAATGTCACACTCTGTCTCTCCATAACTAAGCCACCATGTTTCATCTCATTTCGGAATATCAAGGACATTAATGTGGATACACTCTCCTCCAGTATTGACAAAATTTCCCCGGGTGCTTCACAGGGGCTGCCCACTGCTCCCTCAGGGATGGGTGAAATGCAGAGAAATAATTTCACTATGGTGTACTGTGTTTGGCATTATGGGACTAATAAAGGATTATTCTTCTTATATTCTGACTCTGGACTATTCAGACTATAACATTCTCATCTCTCTTGGTCCAGTGAAAACCCGGTGTGTTTCCTAAACTCAAACTACCCCCTGATTTCATTGACCTGTACTCATGTCAATGAAAGCCAAAGGTCGACAGCTTGAGCGACTCTACAGGAAAATTGGTCTTACTATTCACAAAGAAATCCACAAATCTCGCATATTACATTATAAGGACTCCATTGCGCAAACCAAATCTCACTACTACTACGGCCTAATCTGTTCCAATGCAGGCAACACCAAATCACTGTTCTCAAGGCTGGACAAGAGTCTCCAACCCCCAGACTCCCTAGCCCCCCAACTGTACACAATTGACACCCTTAAGTCCTTTATGCTGTTCATCATTGAGAAAATTCATAAAATCCATCAGCACTTTCCAAGTTTCCAACTTCCGAATACTTCCGAAATCTCAGACCTCATCCGTAAATCCAAGCCCTCCTCATGGGAGCTAGATCCCCTCCCCACAGCTCTGGTCAAATCTTGCCTCTCCTCTTTTCTCCCCCTCATATCTGCCATGATCCAGTCCTCACTCACCACTTGAATTGTTCCCACACTTTTCAAAACTGCAACTGTCACCCCAATACTGAAAAAACCTGGTTCAGATCCTAACAACTACAATAACCTCCACCCCATTATTAACCTACCGTTCACATTATATTTGCTCACTTTAGGCAACATTATCAGGAAACACTCCATAAACTTTCACTGTTATGCAGATGACACACAACTGTACTTATCAATGAAACCAGGTGAATCTAATCACTTATGAAATTTAGAGGCGTGTCTCAAAGACATTAAGACCTTGATGACCTGAAACTTCTTCTTATTAAATTCAGATAAAACGGAAGTTATTGTGTTGGGACCCAAACACCTTAGAAACAATTTATCTGATGATATATCTACTCTGGATGGTATGACCTTGGCGGTGACGACGCGAGCGGCTGAATTCTGGACCAGTTGAAGCTTATGGAGGGTTTTGTGAGGGAGACCGAAGAGGAGGGAATTACAATAGTCTATCTAGTAGTATAATAATAATAATAATAATCATCATCATGAGGGTCTTGTGATCATTGGACATCCAGCAGGTCCACAACAGCAGAACCATCAACAACCATGTGACCTTACAGGGCGAGAAAACACAAAAACTCCAGGGAAGAAGTCGAGTTAGTAACATGCATTAATCCAGTAACATGCATTAATCCAGTAAAATTCCTTAATCCAGTAACATGCATTAATCCAGTAACATGTATTAATCCAGTAACATGCATTAATCAAGTAACATTCATTAATCCATTAACATGCATTAATACAGTAACATGCATTAATACAGTAACATACATTAATCCAGTAACATGTATTAATCCAGTAACATGCATTAATCCAGTAAAATTCCTTAATCCAGTAACATGCATTAATCCAGTAACATGTATTAATCCAGTAACATGCATTAATACAGTAACATGCATTAATACAGTAACATACATTAATCCAGTAACATGCATTAATCCAGTAACATGTATTAATCCAGTAACATGCATTAATCCAGTAACATGCATTAATCCAGTAACATACATAAAGTGAGAGGGATGTATAAAGAGGGACAGTGAGAGAGGAAGAGAGAAAAGCTCAGTGCATCATGGGAGATCCCCTAGCAGTCTAAACCTATAGCAGAATAGCTAAGAGCTAGCTTATACCAGCCTTAATTATAAACTTTATCATAAAGGAAAGTTTTAAAGCTTCTACTTTTAAATGTAGAGAGGGTCTCTGCCCCCCGAACCCAGATTGGAAGATGGTTCCACAGGAGAGGAGCCTGATAGCTGAAGGTTCTGGCTCCATTCTACTTCTGGAGACTCTAGGGACTACCAGTAACCCTGCATGCTGGGAGCGCAGAGTTCTGACTGGACAATATGGAACTATGAGCTCCTTCAGATACGTTGGTTCTGACCGTTAAGGGCTTTGTTAGTGAGCAGAAGGATTTTGAATTTGATTCTGGATTTTACTGGGAGCCAATGAAGGGAAG
>VRLP01009939.1:0-11163 GCA_009660295.1 Lophius piscatorius
CAGTCCCTTAAACACAACATGATTGAAATCAGTGTTTTTTAGGAGTCAAATACTGTTTTGCACTTTGACAGTATCTAGCTTTTGACAATCTCAGTATCTGAATACTAGTACTGCTTTCAAAATCTGAACACATTTGTGTTTAAACAATCCTGAAAGTACAGTTTAATATCAAAGGGAAAATGTATGGATGGTACCCAGGAACTGGGAAATTAAAGTGAAGGACTTTTGATGGGTGTTTTTCTATTTCTAGAGGGCACTTAATTTGACAGAGCAGATGGCAGATCTTTGCGAGTGCAGTCATGCTTTTTTTAGGCTGAAGTCGTGACATCCGACGCCGCAGCTCAACTCGAAGCAGGAGCTAAAACAGGTCCATGCTCACTGCTGGGCAAAATGTGACTATACATGGAGCACCTACACACAATCCACAAAGTAAGCTAACGCCAACCTTTTCAAAGGTGATGAAGTTGTATAAACAAAGGTCATGTTGAAAACTTAGTCAAAAAAATTCTTACATAGAAAAGTTGTAAATAACAAATGGGAATATCTCTTACCGGTCCGGGTTTAGCCATATTTACAAATAAGACATGTGAACCATTTTACTATAAAAATATCACTTTTTTTTTAAATTTCTTAACAACACAATTTCATAACAGGCTGATTATAAGCGCCGCGATTTGACAAAAATATTTCAACATTTTCATACGACTTTGTAAATACTAGAAGAAAAAAAAAACTAATACAACAACACTGATTATTACTCTATCAGCTCAAAAGTCAATATTACATAAACATAATTACATTTTTCATTAGCTGGACTGTCTTACCGGATCTTTTCTTTTCTCTTCTCAATCAGGTCCACCAAAACCCGATCGAAGTAGTCCTCATCCCGATCCCTTCCAGTCTGCTTTTTTTCCGCTGCCTCCACATTGTGCTTGTGCGTGGGACTGGAAATGTGGCTGGCATAGTCAGTCAGACTTGCCACCGTCACCTTACACACTCGGCACTCGTGGCCACAGTCCCTGGGGAGGGAAGGGGAGAGCGGGCGTTCAATTGTTCCTACAGGCATCGTACTGACCTAGTCTGGTTTGGTTTTCTTGTCTGCAGAGCCAGCACCGACGTACTCTGACTCTACTTTCTGTTACTTCAAAAGTCAAAATAAAATCAGGAAAGGAGTGTACTCAACAATCCTGAGAAGATATCTTGTCCGAATTCTCTATACGTTACAGATCAGGAGGTAGCTAACTTAGAATTTGATCTTGATCACTTTAAAGTAAAGTTAAAATCTATATCTTCCTGATCTTGTTTTTGGTTTCTTCAGCAGCCCATCTGGAACACAGCGGGTGGAGAAGCCAGGCTGGACCCAGGCAGCAGGCTAGTTTTTGTCCAGTCACAACAACCAGCCATGCAGGCCAGCACTGGGGTGCGCGGATGGGAGAGAGGCAGGTTGCCCTCAACCTAGTGCACTTTCATGATGGTGTCCGCTGCGTTCTGAAACACTACAGAAGGAAATGTCTGTATTTGACCTCACACGTCTCTCTGGGGGATGGCACACACCCCCACTCCCCGGGCTGGCATGTGCTATTAGAACAAGCCTGGGCATCCTGCTGACCAATCCCGAGCAAAGCCCCTGTAACTTGAGCCTCGTGCAACTCCGCACAGCCTAGCTTCAGAACCTCTCCCAAGTATGTCATCTCGTGATTCTGATGGATCAGTAACACTGCTGGCTCCTCCTCACTATCTGATACAAATGTGTGTCATGGTGGGTTGAGACGTTGACCTCTCCTGCAGTTGGCAAACTCTCTATCAATGAGATTGGGTTATGTCTTCTTTTTCACATTATGTCTCAGCTGCATTATTGAGGGAACTGGAACCAGGGTGATGACTTCTTCAGTTGGAGCAGCCCTTTTTACACAGAGACCAGCAATAGCACAACAACGTATCTACGCTGGGTTAGGGTTGTTTATTTACACATCAGAAAAAAACAAATTATGGAGGTATTATAGAATTCTATGCATGATTTCTGGGATTTTGCCAATAATGATAACTAGAAGATATTTTTACATCCTTGCAGTTTAGAAAATTATTTCAAAAGTTTTCATTTATATATCTAAAACTGAACTGGTCATAAAAGATCCCTGTCTTATGCAAAGTATTTAGTGACAGTGCTTGTTATGTGTTCTTCTTTTGCTCACCCTGGTTCCAGTTTTTAAATTGTGCCTCAGCCTGTTTTGGGTATTTTCTGGACGAGCCGTTCTGAAGCTTTTCAAATTCTTAAAATTCTGGGCAATGGTTTGTTCATACATGGTTAAACTAGTCTGTCGTGGAGCGGTCTTCAAAGGCTACCAATCTCTCAATCCACATCCACCTCTTCAAACCAAAAACACGGCAATGCGTGCATGTATGATCCTACTCTTTCAATCCAGTCTAACGACATGGATAGCTCCGCTGGTGGCGTGTCTGTTTCATGTCTGTTTTTGTAACTAATTTGCATGATCATGTAAATGTACCAAGCACATATTTCGTGCGACTCAATTCTCACTCGCATTAGTTTTTCCTCGTTTGCACGAAGCGATGGATCCATGGACAATGTGTGATTCTGATGTAGTATTGTGTTATGTTTACATCATCCATGATGTCAGCTCACAATGTTTAAACAACCATTGAATATCATCAGAGAGGAAAGTATCCCTACGACACATTTTTAATGGTCATGCAGAACACATGTCCTTAAGGTGAAACACTCCTGTGAAAAAGTTCTATTGACTCATCTTAGAGCTTTATATCAAATGTAGAGCTGAAGCTAAGCTTCCTTCAGTCTTCCCATTCTGGGATGATAGTTTTGACCAAACACAGTTCTATTAACTTCTTTTTTTTTTCCAAAGTGACCTGATGGTCATATTTGCGGAAAAAACAAATACATCTTTGCACATCAGTGCTTATGTGAAAGCTTAGTAACGTAACGGTATTTGCTCAACTTGAGATCCCCCCGCCGCCCAACGGCAGGCCACATACTTTTAATAGTCGACACGGGAGTCATAAGACTGCAGTTGCTTTCTATCAGTTGTTCCGGGGAGATTGTGTCTAAATATATATGCCAGGCCCGAGACAGCTGCCCACATATCCACTTTCCTGATTACCGATGAACACGTGCATGCATTCACACGTGCCCGATGACCCAAATAGTTCTGGACAAAACAGTCCAGACAAAAGATATCAAAAGTTTGATTGAATATAAAGTAATTCAAAATTTCATTTACACGAAATTCATGAATTCTGTCAGCCTGATTACAGTCTATATCAGGTGTGTCGAACTCAATCGCAGAGGCGGCCAAAATTCCATGGAGGGCTGATCAGGACTCAAATTGGCCATGTTTAGTCCGAGGTATTATGACAATTTTATTCTTATTTTATTTACTGCTTTCATAGAGTTCTGAACAAACCAAAGGAGTAGAAAATACTCAAATAACAGATTACATCTGAAATAGATAGGCATAACTCAAATTTTTTTCAGTCTCCCTCTCTATCAGCATAGTTTCACGGAATAATTCAATCAAACATTTTTATTCAAAGGCATCAACAACAGCCAGAAATGTAGATTTTCTGAAGTTACAAATTAAACAGATTGTGCTGACTTAGCCGTTTCTTTCTTCTTCAATAGTAAAAGAGTGAGAGTAGACTGCTGCTGCTAATATCTGAGAAAACAGGTGCATGAACAGCCTACAGGTGTATTTCACATTAAATTAAATGTATGCAACTTCATGTGTTTCTTGTTTTTAACTAAACAGCCCCGTCACACGTTTAACAGCCGGAGGACTGGAACGCACCTCGCCAGTTAAATAAAAGCGTGTATTCTTTCTACTAATACTCACGTCAGACTTACTTAAACATTCATTATTCCCTGTGATGTTTTTTAAATGTCTCATCTATATCTCCTCCTGGGCTCCGTAGAATCTCTTCTAAGGATGAGCCGAAAGTTTATTAGGGCGGCTGGATAAACGCTGATATCTGACAGAGAGGAGAGAAGCGCTTGTGAATGCAGTGCATTCTGGGACTTGTAGTATTTGTTGTTTTTGTGCTGTATAAGGACGGGCCAGTTATTACAGAATTTAATATTGCTTCACAGGCCGGATATAATTATTGTGGGGGTTGGATGTGGTCCTCGGACTTGAGGTTGACACACATGGTCTATAATATTTATTTCAATATGCATTTGGGTATCTGCAAATTGTAAGTATAAATGTAATGACTTTTAAAACCTTCTTAATACAGACAGAAATGTTTTCAGATGGGAGATATTGAAGTACGTTACTGGAGGCTTAAGTTTATTGTATCGTATTTTGAGGAAAATGATCTAAGGCATCCGATGTGCATCCTGATTCATGTAAAGAATCAGTACAAACTCATTCTGGACCATATTATATGTCTTACTACTTATAAAGCCTTAAAAAAGAACGTCATAAAATAGTAATTTATTGTAAATTCTATGATTACTGGCATTATTGATTGTACATCGTACAGAAAGTTAGAATAATAGTACAAATACAATAAATATCATACAAATACGATAATAAAGAAATGAGAGAGACAACCTGGCCTTGAGTTTACACTGTTCCTGAGACGATGAATAAAATAAAAACTAGGATAACAGTAAGTTGCCCTGTGAACTAAAATCATACAGACTATAAATTGACTTAATAGTTGTATTTTGATGTTCGAGGTGTAAAAGCCCAACTAGCCTCAAAGGACTCATTAGAATAATAACATTCTGCGTTGAAACCCATTGTCCCACATTTGTTAAAAATATTTTGTGACATCATGTCTGAAATAAATCATTGGACGTTTCGTCTTTGCCTATTTCCCCGTGCCAGACCCTTAATGTTACATCCTATATGTATTCCTTCCACACAAAAGCTGGATCACTGCCACGCTGACATTAATCGAAGCAGAGTGTGTTACCAATTTTATTATCAACCTAAAAGGAAGTTACCGAACGGTCATTACTGCGATACAGGCTTCAAGTGGACGCAGTCATTCCTCCTGCCCAGGATAAAATGTTAATACTATCTCTTCTATTCATTTTCAAAACTTGAGTTTCAAAAACAAAATTCAAGACTTTTTGAGGGTACCATGAAAAAAATCAATCCGTGCATGTCGTTTGTTTTTGAAGTAACGTAACGGCAGAATCTTACCGGCCTTTCAGCTTCTCAAGCTCCCGGTGGTGCAGCATACTCCTCATGTGCTCATCCATCTCCTGCACAGATACATGGAAAATGAAGGTTTTCTTTTAGGCTTCTGTCCATCAACGTGTTATTTTCTTCATTTAGTTAGGTGGTAGATAGAAATATGATGAACCCTATGAAGGGGATCAAAACAGTCCATCTCTAAAGTTGAAAACTGAGAAATAAAATTTTAACAGTACAAATGTCACCCCACTGACAGAAAAATTACTTACTATATAAAACACATTTCATAAAGCACATTTTATTTGCAGAAAATATCATACATTGTACAAAGTATAATCATATGAGCTCACACAGTCTGGGCATGTACAGGACCAAACAAACGTGCACATGTAGCTGGAGCTCTGATGATTCCTGACACATAATGGGTCACAATCAGAGTAACTCTTGTAAAGTTGAACATTTTAAGATAAAAACTATTATTTTTTTGCATATGAGTTCATGCATTTTTCTCCAAAAGCTTATCTGTAATTTCCTTTGAAGATCGCCGCCCCCCTCCATAACCCTAAACCTACAGAAACAAGACTTCACCTGGCAAATGAAAAATCACAATGAAAAATATAACAGGGCTTATAAAAAAGGTAACAAATCAGGAAAACTGGTTTCCTTGTACAGCAACCGAGTGATAATGAAAGTACGTAAAACCTGTAAAGAACATACAGTTTATACAATCGGATAACTGTCAGATCTTGAAACAAATATTAGCATAAAACAAAGGTAGGCTGGGTAAACACAAGTTATAAATGATAGTTTTATTTATTGAATCAAAATGATTTTCTAATACAAATTGGGTCTGTGTGTGAAAAAAACCAAAACGCGTTTCCTTAGAAACTCAATCCAAAATAACAAACACCATACCAAACTATATTAATAACGTGCAGCTGGACTAAACACACCCAGTCCCACCCACCACCCACAAGCCTGGTTCAATGAAGTCATGCAGGAAGCAGGAAGTTGGCTCGAAGGTCTCAACTGTAGCACACTTTTCCAAAATCAAAAGAAATTCAATAAGAGTAGCAGGAAGGTGATTGAGATGAATAACTCTGGGAAGGGTTCCAAATCTATTTCTCAGGCGCTGGACTCCACAGCCCAACAGTCAGAATGTTAGAATGTCAGAATGACAAGGACCAATATTTGGATCAGTATTGTTCTGACCTTTTTCCCCCCGATCCTTTATTAAATTAATTAATAAAATAAATATGCACTGTTCTTTTTGATAATAGGTCAGCGGTCCTAGTAAACGACTCTGTAGTAAAGTTGTGAGATAACTCGATTTCCCCATCAAGGTTTTGCGTCAGTGCAGGTAAGGCTACTTTGGAGAAATGATTGCGTGAGGGGATCACAAACATTTTGCCCCATGAGTCGACCGTTTCCCTGAAGCCTTTAGTTCTCGGTGTGTTTACTAAATATCTTTACCCAAATGGACTGTGATGTCATAAGTGATGTCTTCGCGTCTCCTAGAAGAGGATGGATGCGGTTATGGTACCTGGTCGCTGCTATGGACGTCTGAGTTACTGATGGGTGACTCATAATCTTTTTTCTTTTCTTTTACTTTCATATCTTTGTCATGCAGCAGTTTTTCTTGAGTTTTTAACTGGTTGAACAAGTTGGTTCGATTGCTTTTCAGCGCAGACACTATTCAAAGCACTGAATGCCTGCATGATATGTTCTTGGTCAGTAATTTAAAATGATTTATATGACGTTCGTACTATGAGAGCTCAGTTAACCGGAGTCAAATTCCTTGTATGCATATACATGGCCATAAAGCTGATTCTGATTCTGATTCTGATTCTGATATCGCCATATATCCAAAGTATTTCTAATCAACGAAGGATCCACTCCGAGCTCTTCACCCACTGCTCCATTTTTTTGTGTCTTAATGAAACTCTTTTAATGTTAACATGACTCGTCTGGACTATATACAAGAAATGTTTGCACAGGCAGCACGGTGCAGGGAACAGTTGCAAAACATATCCAATGTTCCCTAAGCCTCAGACTGGCCTGTGGTGTGAGACTAATAAAATTTGAGCTTTGCAGCAGAGCGGTCTAGGGCTGCATGCTCAATCATGTTTATTTAATTGAGGGAATAATGATCAAAATAATGATCAAGATAACTATTTTATGCTTTTGTAGCCCTACAACAAACGGAGAGGATTTGGACCAATAATGAACCTTCACAAAAGTGGACCTTATTTTTTAACTACTCCTGGCACACCTTCAGGAAGCCGTAAGAGAACCAAAGAAAACATCCGAGTGAAGGCGTCTCTCACTTCAATAAAGGTCAGAGTTCATGACCACTATTCCAATGACACTGGCTAAAAATAACATTACGGGAGAGTGGCGAGGAGAAGCCACTACTTACCCAGGAGAACATTAAGGCTGGTGTGAATAATGCCACTAAATACCTCGATGGACCTCAGAGCTTTGACATGATCCCACCTCTGAATGGATAAAAAGGAGTAAAATCAAGTTTTGGAGTGGTCTAGTCAAAGTCTGGACCTGAACCCTATTGTGATGCTGTGGTGGGACCTGAAAAGACCATTTAATGCGTTGAATACCTGTTCACTGTTGACTGGGGTATCGGATAAACCTTTGGCCTAATAATTATACTTATGAGAAACAGTTTCCGCTCAGTTCAGTTTCTTTTTATTCAGTCAACATGTATGCATACATAATACAATAACTCCCAACATTACAAATACATAATGTATCTGCCGATTGTTTGTCATACCTTAATATACTTTTTTTAAGAAGTCATGTAACTCCTGTGCCAATGTGCCTGAGCGGCAGGATTGATTCTCTGAAATAACACAGCATTTACACATTCATAGGAGAAATCATGTTGGAAGATAAATTACCTGCTTGGAAGAATGGACCGTCTCACAGAGGATGCACTTCCTGCTTCTCTCCATCTTAAATACGAGTGTAAATCAGCCCATTACTGTCAACAGAGAGAATTTAACATAAGAATAGGCCTCATCAGTCAGAGCTGTCACAATGAAATGTCTAACAGATGAGTAAAAAGACCTTGGGATTGCTGGTTGGTAAAAAAAAAAAAGGAGTTATTTTCAGATGTTGATGTATATTAATTCATAGATCGCCGCTGTAGCTCCATCACCAATCACAGCTTACGAAGGACATAGTAGAGTTCTGGACTATAATCATATGCTGTGGTGTTCTGTGTGTGATTTCGACTATTCAGAAATGATTCCGTGCAGCGCATGTATTTATGTTTGCAGCTGAGCCCGCATCGATTACTCAGAATTAGCAAACCATCTCAGCAGAGGGAGCAGAAGACTGGATATATCACCACCTTGAAATTCAACAGCATGCTGAAGAACCACAGCCTACATACCAGCACAGAGTGCAACCTGGGTTGTGGTCTAATTCCAGTGTGCTGATTGAGCAGCTCTGTGGCCAAGAGGCAGAGGACCCACAGGAAGAGTCTGGACTTGTTTAAAACGTTTAGTCAATTTTAGTGCAGTCTTTTTTCTAGGGCTGTCAGGCAATTAAAAAAACTGAACATAATAATTACATGCTTCGTAATTTCTTCTTCTTTCCGCTATTCCCTTTGGGGGTCACCACAGCAGATTCTCCATTTCCATCTTACCCTATCCTCTGCATTTCCCTCGGTCACACCAGCCAACTGCATGTCCTCTCTCCCCTATCCCCGAAACCTCGTCTTTGGTCTTACCCTTTTTGTCCTGCATGGCAGCTCCATCGCCAGAACCCTTCCCAGAATCAGAATCAGAATCAGCTTTATTGGCCATGTATATGCATAGAAGGAATTTGACTCCGGTTAACTGAGCGCTCACGGTACGAACGTCATATAAATAATTTTAAATTAAATGGACAAGGCAATAAACAGATATACAAGCTATAAACAAATGGAGATGTTCTTGTTCTATCAATATATCCACTATCCCTTCTTTGCGCATGACCAAAACATCACAATCTTGCCTCTCTTACTTTCTCTCCAAGACGTCTAACTTGGGCCGTACCTCTGATCTGCTCCTTTCTGCTTCTGTTCACCCTTCACACTCCCTGAGAAAACATCTGAGCATCTTCAGCTCTGCCGCCTCCAGCTCTGCTTCTTGTTTTATGGTCAGTGCCAGCGTCTCTAAACCACGCAGCAGACCTGCTCTCACTACCGTCTTGGAAAACTTTCCCTTCATTCTTGATGCTACTTCTCTGTCACAGATTACTCCTGTAACATTTCTCCACCCACTGCACCCCACTTGCACTTGGGGGGCAACTTCTTAACGACGATTTCTCCCTCTGCACTCTGTTGAATGCTTTCTCAAAATCCACAAAAACAGAATTGACCCCCTTTGGCCTTATCTTCATCAATATTTTGAAAAACATTCAAAAATGTTTAAATTCAGAATTAAGAAACCTTAAAGGTAATCATATTTTACTTTCCTCATATTCAGGAAAATGTATTTTACTGTTCATATGTAATTCTGGATATAATAAAAAAGAAATATGCCCAAATACATGTTGTTTTATTTTGGGTCATCATTCCTGAGCAGCAGTGAGACTTTGTGGATAGAAAGAAACGTCAATTATATTTTGATTGCACTTATTCTTGAGCAAAAAATTATTTAACCCAAGGAAACAAAAATCTACACTGTGTTCAAAAATTTGTCTCTGTATTTAAACCGGATCATATCAGTTTTACCGCATTCTCTCAATAACATACACAGTTAAATGTAATACAGAACAAGGATGTGCGGTGACCGCTTACCGCCAAAAAACGTTGACCACTTCGGCCCAAGGTTTCAATTTATTGACAAGATCCATTCCTATTGATATGAAACAACTTTATTAAAATTGCTTCACCGTGAATCAGATCAGGGCTTTTCCTTAGAGACAACAAGTAAACCAGGAATCAGCATTTGCTGTTTTACTGGATGGATTCTCCACTTATTCCCATACCTGGTGCTCTCAGATAAAATCTTACACAAATCAGTCAAGCTATTAGTCTGTCAGGATTGGGAATCACACTTCAAACACTCTGATGATCAACACTGGCATCCCACAAAGATGCGTCCCCAGCCCCATACTTTAAACTCTGTTCACCCACGACTGCGTCGCCTCTAACAAGCACAACACAATCATGAAGTACACAATCATGAAGTTTGCTGACGACACCATGGTCTTCAACCTGATCACTGGAGATGATGAGCCAGCATACAGGATAGAAGTGGCGAGTTGGGTGGCATGATGTGAGAACAACGGCCTCTCCCTCAACACCGATAAACCCACGGAGACGATAGTGGACATGAGGCAGGAGAGGAGACCTCATCAACCATTGTAATTCCGAGGTTTGAAGGTGGAGAAGGTAAGCTACTTCCAAATTCCTGGGCATCCACATCATTGTTGACCTCGCCTGGAAAGCACAACAGCGCCTGTGCTTTTTGAAGAGGCTGCGGAAAGGTGGCAAGCTAAGATGGATCCTCAGCAGCTTCTACAGCTGCTGCATTGAGAGCGTCCTGACCAACTGCATCACTGTGTGGTTCGGGAACATCTCTGCCATGTACCGAAAAGGCCTGCAGAGAGCGGTACAGACTGCTGGGAGGATCATCAGGGCACCCTTACAATCTCTTTAGGACAACTACCACCGGAGAGTCCACAGCAGAGCCTGGAGCATCATCAGAGTGCAGGACGTCCAGACTGAAGGACAGCTTCAATCCTCAGGCCATCAGACTGATCAAAGGAAGCTCATCCGCACATAAACGTTTGCACAACACTCCCTGAACTTTCAACTGTTTACATTCATCACTAATGATGCTGCTACTAATAATAATAATAATAATACATTTAATTTATAATGCACTTTACATTTGGATCAAATCTCAAAGTGCTACAAAGCAAAAGCAGATAAAAGCATCAATAAAAAATAAAATAATAACTATATAAA
>VRLP01009940.1:0-11163 GCA_009660295.1 Lophius piscatorius
ATAATGTTCGAGTAGAACAGTGACCGAGCCTCTCTAAGGGACTTTGAGTAGGCCTTTTGGTGTTCCCGAAAGGCTAGCTTGTGGACAGTGAGACCTGAAGCCTTGTAACGCCGCTCAAGGACACGCCCAGCTGCCTTCATTTCCCGTAGCTCGCTGGTGAACCAGGGGGCTGAGCGGGAGAAGGTGACTGTTCTAGTTTTTACAGCGGCGTGACGATCCAGGATGCTACTCAGGGAGTTATTGTAGAAATCCACTGAGTCATTGGCTGATACAAAGTTTGCAGACAGAAGATGCTTGAGGTCGACTGTCATGGTTTCTGGGTTGATGTTTTTCAAATTCCTGAAGTAGATTTGACGTTTTGGTTTGGTGAGGGGGGACACAAGTGACAATTCCACGGAGATGGCCTTGTGGTCGGACGCACCAAGATCGTACATAAGAAGATTGCTGAGAGGAGTAGAGTCAGTGATGACAAGATCCAGAGTGTGCCCCATGGTATGGGTGGGGACATCGACAAGTTGCCTGATATTAAAACAATCCAGTAGTTGGAGAAATTCGGATGCAAAACGACATGCAGGGGAGTCGACATGAATGTTCATATCTCCAAGTACTGAAATATTGGCAGAGGTTGTGCAAAATGTCGAAAAAAGGTTGTACATCTCAGAGATGAAGGCTGGGTTTGGTTTGGGTGGTCAGTAGATTAGAAGTATGGTCATTGAGAAAGGGGTTTACAATTAAATGCCAGGCATTCATAAAGATATCTCTGGCAAGGGCAGTGGAGACAGGTCCAAATCACTGCGGTAGATGACAGACAGACCACCACCACAACCGGTGCTGCGGGTTTTCTGGAGGTAACAGTAGTCAGCGGGACTGGTCTTATTCAGGACAGAAAATACATCTGGTTGTTGCCAGGTTTCTGTAAGGCACATCACGTCCGGACAATTTCAAGAATGTGGTCATGTATGAGGCATGATTTGTTTGTGAGAGATTGTGTATTAAAGAGTTTAATTTTAATACTAGATGGAGCAGTGAGTCTCTGTATTGGCCGAAGAAGACAGAAATCCACTCCACGTTTTCTAACCTGCACAGTGAGTGCTATAATGCTATAGTGAGTGCTTTGTGTGGTAACCATACCACACCAAGCCATCCCGAGGTTTGCTGCCTCTCCCAGAACAGTCTCAAGAGCTTGGGGGAGATACCAGGAGATGGGCCGTGACTCAAGGCAAGCGGGAAGGGCAAGAACCCAGCAACAGGACCTATATCAACTCCTTTGTTTGAGGAGCAGGAGGGACACAGCTAAAATGATGGGAACCTGACAAAATTACTTCAAGCAGGAATCAGGAACAGTTTACACTAACTGCAGGGGAGACATTTGTTTGACCTTCTAGGAGGTGTTTGATACAATGAGAGTTGTGCGGTTTTCTGACATCACAAAATAATTCAGATTGATTAATGAGGCAATTTAAGAAATAATTCTATGCATTGAGACAACTAAAATGTGGATAATAAGGGGACAGCAACTCAATATCCAGATGTTAACAATTTTTTTACATTTAAAAACCATAATACTGTCATCAGAATACTATAGTTTTAATAAATGTATTTTTACAGTCCATTTGATAATTATTTATTTTTGAATTCACCATTTTCAATTTTTATTTTCTTATACAATGCTGTGAATAAAATGAAACATCCCTCCAGCAGCTGCCTGTCATCGGACATAAAACTAAATAATGAGGAATGAAAAAATTACTACTCATCACTGTAGATCATTTTGCTATGTCTATATCAATTTTCCTGAAGAATATTTACATAGTCGGAATGTGGTCCGATTCACGTTCTGGAAAAGCCAACGATTTCCAGTCCATCCCTTCAGTTAATTATTTTCCTTCTTAGCCGTCAAACCCCAGAAATTCTACATCCATGTCATCACTGGACAGAAAAAGCTCCCACAGTTTTTGTTTGGCTCTGTCAGGAATGGCTGTTTCCACTTTCCGTCTTTTGCGTTTATAAGCTCTGACCTTCCTCTGGATTTTCCGAAAGTGCTGGTTTGCTTCTTCCTCTTCTGAGTGATTGTCTTCAGAAATGTTGTTGCATGATATACTTACATCCTGAAAAGGCTCAGATACTGGAGAATCATGCGTTACTCTAGTATCATCTTGTTGAAATCTTGGAACATGGAGGCTTATCGAGGGATTTTGATTCTGTGTGATTGTATTGTGGAAGTGTGAGGTTGAGCTGTTCATGTTCATTTGGTCCACTTGGTTGTTCTGAGTGACACTGAAGGGCAAAGAGGCAAAACATTCACCCCTAGAGGGGGCTGTTTCCATCCTACGCTGAGGAGCTTTTTGAGCACAAGAGGTCAAAGAATTCTGTCTGTCCAGCCATTTACATCCAGGAGATTTCTGCTGGGATCTGTCTGAATGAGTCTCATTGATCCTCAGGTCCCCCTTTCTGGAAATCAGACGAGCAGAAACAGGCACTGAACTAGTTTTCATACCATGTCCTTGATAAGCTCCCACGAGATCATTTGTGGTCCAGTTCTGCACTTCTTTAATAATCTGGGTGCCATCCAGATCTTTCTTGTACCTTTGCTCAGGTTTCCGTAATGGTCCAGGAGAAATCTTAACAGAGGAAACGCTACATTTTCGTCTGAAAGGAATCAAAGCAGAAATTAGGTGAGAGGAGTGGTATAGAAAGGAGTAAGAATAATATTAGAATATCTGCATGTATTTTGTGTAACCATATGATGTTTATGAAAGCTTTGATGGAATAGGGCCAAATTACCTTTTCACCTGAGATCTGATCTGGAGAAAGTTGCAATGTATGTTCGAAACTAGTTTGTCCACCACAAAGTATTTATCACTCTTAGAAAAAGCCTTGTGACGTTCACTCTGTTGATGCTGTGGATTAAAAATAATAAATAAATACATATGATTAGATTACAGGTGCACACAGGAGTACACAATTTTTCCTGTGCTACATTAATACAAAAAAACTAAACAATGAATGATGGGAAATTATTTAAGAGCCTATTAGAGAATTATTAAGGATAGTTTGGGTATAACAAAGCCTGAGCACAGCTACTATGATTATGGAAATTTATTTTAACGATCTATTTGAGTAAAACAAATCATTGTTATCCAGTCAAAAATAAAAATAAAATGAAAGTCTAACGTACCATATAACAAGTGAGGTGTTGGGAGTGTTAAAGGCTAAATGACAGACTGACTGCAGCTAAAAGCAAGAACATCATACTGTTTGCCCGAGTGAGAGCTGATGGTCAGGTTGTTTTTATCCAACTTAAAAGGAATTTCAGTAACTTAAAATTTGCACTATATATTGATTGATTTCATTTTTAAATAATGGGATAACTTACCGTTGTGATGCTCTCATATTTGACCATACAGCACTCGCAGTAACCTCCACCTCGTTTCTTGTCTCTGTTCTTCTTTCGGCCGTGCGCTCTCTCTTCACTGACTGAAGCTTTCACCCCTCTGATCCCAGTTGAGCCCAAAGGATGGAAAAATAAACAATATGTAAGACCATCTCTGCATTTTGATACATTTTCAGTCAGTCTGGTTGGGTGGCTCCAGCAGAACCAAATATACTTATTATTAAAGAATGTGGGGACATTTTTGGATTCTCATTCATCCAGGTCATGGTAAACTTAAAAGGCTGAGTCAGGAACAGTTTAAACTAAATGCTGGGGAGACATTTGTTTAACCCTCTAGGAGGTAATTGATACAATGAGAGTTGTACAGTCACATGGGCACAGTTGATCACCCACTACCATTGTGGGGAGTTGGGGACACTGTTGTCTTGGATTATCTGCTGGGTCATCCCGCGGGTTGTTAGCATGACGTGATTCCAGGTGTGAATGCTGAGGAAACTGCTAACAGGAGAGATGTTAAGACTGCACTTTATGTGGATGATTGCTGGTGGCATAGATGCCCAGCCCTGTTCAGAGAGGGCCGTTTCAGTTAAACATTGATTGCTTCCTTCCCTCCTCTCTGAAAACATCTCCTCTCTTATCAGAATGTGGACATTGTTGCCTTCAAGTTAGTGTCCCTTTTCCTTCAATATACAGATGGACCAATGAGTCCTGTTCCGATGTTGGGAAATGCAACTGATCAGTTGTTGTTTGGTTTCCCCTATAAACAGATTCTTAAAAAAAGAAGTACAGCTGCTTCTGATTCAACCCTTCAAGGAGTGTGGAAAAATAGGATGTATTACATTATACCAAAGTGTTTGTGGAACAAAAACAGTAGTTTAGCTTAGACACCATTAACAAAAGAATCAATAAACAACATAAGTAATAGCACTTATGTTAGCACAAATCTCAAAGTAATAGCACTTTGAGATTTGATCCAAATGTAAAGTGCATTATAAATTAAATGTATTATTATTATTATAAGTATGGTAAAAGATACTGGTAATTGGAAATCACAGAAGGGTTGCTTTGAAGCTCCTTAAGAGGAAATTTACGTGTCTCTTTTCAGTGATTAAAAGAAGTCAAAATATAGTGATGTCCTTGTGAAAATGTGACGTCAGTGCTGACTTCACATTCAGTCTGGTAAAATGAAAGCAGAGGAGAAACACCATACCTGTGTCCCCACTGTTTGTTCCCTGGAGGATCTTTATCATCGACAATGAAGGGACTACAGGGAGGAACAGCCTTTAGATTAAACTGAGGCATGTTTGACATAGTGAGGTAGATTGGACGGTAGTGTCTGAGGAAACAACATTTTCATTTTGTAAACAGACGTTTATAACTTAAAGATAATAAGATGTGGTTACTGGATACCAGCTTTTTTTAAAGCTTTTTTTACCTGCTTGAATCCTCAATCTTGATGAATGGTTTGCTGATCCGACCCCCTGGGACAGAAATCCCTGATTGTCAATGTCAAATTTGATCAGGTATTTACAAGCTTAAGAAACTATGAACATTTCTGCCTAAAAAAGCACAACTCGTACATCAGCTCAGAAATTGTGTTTTATAGTAAGAATGACATTTACTCACCTTTGCATTTCTGAAAGCCTTTCTTTGGAACCAGCTCAGCTTTGACCTATAGGAAAATAAAAGAAAAAGAAAATTTAAAAAATGTATTTAAGCAAAATCAAACCAAGCATTTCAAAATTGATAAGATTACTGTGGTGATTATCATTAAGGAACAATGCATTTCTTGATTGAAAAATGTAAACTCACACTTGTTTTGATAGCTGTCGCGGCAGGACAGGGGTGAGGAATGACAACCTTTTTTTTCTTTTGAACATAATTGATTACATCTGAAAGGTCCGAAAAAATTTAAAAAGACAAAATATCCTTATTTGCATTTATAGTCAAATGATCTACATAATTAGCAATGTGATGTAACAAAAACGATATAACTGCTACAACATACCATCTAAGTAAAGGATTTTCACACCCCATTCCAGAGCATTTGACAGGATCTTGTTCATTTGTACACGCTCCTAAAAAGCAACACAAGTGCATTAGCAGAGAAAACAAAAAGAGTCATAACAATTACTCGCTGAACCTGTCAGTGCTGCATTAACAAACCTGCTCTTTGACCACCCTCTCCACCAAAGACTTCCCTCGACTTGAAACAAGCTGAAAAATAATAGATTCTTTTCAAATCTGACATTTAAAAACGAGTGAAACCATATAAGGAAATATCACTGATTGACCTAAACACATATGTGCATTATGGTTCAAAAATCAATTCAAGAGAACTCACTGTGTCTGTTTGGCCCCGGGACTTGTTTTTGTGGTTTTCCCCATGGTTAGCAGGAAGGTCCGACTTTGAGTGAGGGTGAGGTGAACTTTGCCCAGAGTATGGTTTAGGGACGGTAGATTCTTGCCCAAGACACCTCACATATTTAGCCTCCCTCTTATTGGATACCAGATACCTAATATCCTTACTGAAGAACTTCTCAACCGTCTGAGTTGACACCAAAATATAAGAAAAACAGAATAAGTTTTTTAGAGCCAGAGAGTAACAGATTCAGGTCGAACATTTTAGGACTTATAAAATGTGTTAAGGGTATTCTCGTAGTGAAGAAGAGGGTTCACAGAAATCTGAACCAACTCCGATAGATGGAGGAGGGTGAATATGCTTTTTTCTTTTTTAAGAATGTTTGGGTACTTTTAAAGTAACCGACAGATTAACTGTATCTGACAATGACTCGTGCAGTGCATGTGTCTTGGGAAAATTCCTGTATTGTTTCAGGTCCTGAACAAAAGGTTATAAATAGTATCACCATAGTTCATTGATAAGATTACATAAGTCAATAATAATAAAATGCTACTACCCAAAGAGTAACTGTTAATCAGAGGAGAAAGCTGAGAATACCACAAAGTCTACAATGTGTAGAATAAAAAAAGGAAACATTAGGGGTAGTGATTCTGTAACTCCACAAATATGTCAAGCAGGCAAAGGAGAAATTATACAAATTTGAAGCTGTCTGACAGCAAGAAAACAAAACACTGAAAAAATAAAAAATCAGTCTTACACCGCCAAGGTCTTTGATGTCATTTTCCAATGCCTCCGTTACTCTGTTTGTTGGCAGATCCAAGTAAAACACTTTCCCAGCAAAAGGCTTGACTTTAGCACAAGGGGACACAAGCGGTGTGGACTTGGCGTGGCTCTGTGTTGTCTCGTAACCCGCAGTGACGCCTTTGCCTACAAGACAATCAGTCCCAATCAAGTCCTATGATGAAGGAGGGAGCCAGGTGCAATCTCAACATAAGTGCTTGAAATGAATAATCACTAATGAATTCAGTGATCAACCACAGATTAACCATTCTATTTGACCCTCTGTGTTTGACAGTTTCATTGCTTTCAATTTTGCTACAATATGTACTGTATACATAGCTATTTTGCTTAATAATTAACTTATTCAAATCTATAATGTGTATAGAGGTTTTAAAAATTCATCATAAGACCACCATATAAGAAAGCAAAGCCATATTTCAAGTCTATACTGGCAAAAATGTAGACAGAATATGAAGAAATATCAGAGTCTCCTGTACTTCTAAAATGAAATAATTTATTCTCAGAACTGTTTATACACAGCAGGGTGTGTCTATGTACAGACGATGTTGATAGACCGAACACAAAATAAATATAAACTATTCTTCATACTCATTTCGAGTTATGACTGAACTTAAACATCAAAAGAAGCCTCAAACAGTCGTTAACATATTTACATAAAAGTGTTTAAGACTTTGTATCACAACGTACTCTAGATCAATTTTAGACTATTCAACACATTTTAATACCTAGGAACCCTGTTCATATTATTGCATTATTTCTTAATTATTTCATTATTGGTAGTGGTTTCACTCTTCTTTTATTTTGCTGCATGATTTTCCCAATAAGATATGCATAACTCTGTGTATCTACAAATAAATCCAATGTCAAACTTTTAATGGTACACAATAGACGTTCATTAATAAGAAACTGCAGCTCGTTCCAATAATTAAAACAGTGTGGCGTGTACTAATATTTCAATATTACGAAATAATGTAACAACTACTGCTACTTCTGTCTAGAGTGTAACTTGTATTTCTACTACTAGATTTAGTCTGCCAAACCTGGAAGTAATTTTTCCCAAAGACCATTCATTTTATCCTGCCAAAGGGTTTTAATGTAAAGCTTTTCGAGAACTGAATCAAAGTGCAAATTACTAATAGTTGGAGCTATTATTGGTTTATCATATTACTCAGAGATGGTAACAACAGTGAATTAAGCCAAGCGTTGCGTTTTGGATTTGAAAAGAATATAATATGGAATCATTACCTTGAATGTTGCATCTCCTAGTGTTATGCGTGCGTTTTGGCTTCATTTTCTTTCCTTTAACCGAGAAGAAAACGCTCTCCAGCCCTCATGTCTTGCGTCAACATGCCCCATTAGGTCTACCCGCAATGTGCAAACAAGGAAATTATTATTTACAAATAGAATCGAGTATGCCAAACTGGCGCCCGAACTCCAATATAGGATTAATGTAAGGTTAAACGCTCGAACGTTAGTTTTTAAATAAAGCTTACCATTTAAGGGGACTGTCAGTTTCCCATTCAAACAGGAAGCTGTCTGTTAGCTCTTTGCTAAACGTAGGTTCAGATTATTTTGCAAGCGTCCTTATTAAACGATACAAACGTCATGTTAGCAACTCTAATCGTTTGCAATAGGTTCACAGGAGAGCATGCCAGCTGTAATAAGCTTTTAAGACCCCTGCTTCCCAAAACAGAATTTTCCCGCTTCAAAACCAATGGTGGACGAAGTTTATTGTTGCCAAGTTGTACAATTTCCAGTCAAATAACGTTATCTAATATCCCCTTGAAACATTACCCGGTTACACTCCCGTAAGCTTTCCGATTATTTCATATCGTCATCTCTTTCACATATTGTAGCTACATTCCACGAACATTACAGTTGGTCTTTAAGTACCCTTTGATAAACTCAAAAGTTGTGGGTTTAACGGAAACAATCTTGAAACTGGCATCCCGAATATATGTAAACACTGCCCTTGTGTTTGAATGTGATGTTTCCACACTGCTGTTGCAGACGTCAAAAAATAAAATATATATATACAGTGAATATATACACAAGATTTTCCAATTTATAAAACATGTTATTGTATGTATTACGAAAAATTTCTTTTGTGTAACTTAGTGATTTCAATTTAACATTACGTTATAAAATATTCACGAAAGTGCTCCGCTGAAATATCGAGTAACAGCTGTCAAAATGTGGTATTTGCTGTTAGGCAAGAGTTGCAGCCTTCAACACAATTTGACATGTGCCTGTGTTGGTAATTTAACTCAGTGGCATAGGCATCAGGCATTTGTTAATGATTACCTTTTAAACCCTGTAGGGATATTAAATTGGAACAACAAACCGGAGGAATTTGTGTGTCTTCCTGGACGACTTCATTGATACTGGTTGATATTTAGTAGCAGGTAAGACTTTAGCTAATTTTAACCCTTTCATGTCAATTCAACATATCATTTTACGACACGTTATAGTTCATAATAATTTAATAAACACGCCATTAGTCTTTATGCAAAGCAAGTTCTCGTTTATACAATACATCGTGTACAGATAATGGTTTCTAATGCTGATCTTTATCTTTGTGTTTCATTAGGACAGTATGAATGGTCAAACTCATTCTTCCATAGACAGTAATGGCATTACTCCTTTACAACGGATGGCGGCGTCCTGCTACGGAGCCATCATCACATCTTTAATTGGTGAGATAACGTAACACAGACACACGTTCATGTGTGATCTTTTTTTTTTAAGCTATATACTCGTGTGTTAACTTGCAGTATATTAGCTTATGTGATACGTTATTATTGGAAAAATTCTAATTTGATTATATTTAAAGGTACAAATGTATTTATTATATACTCATACATTATACATGTCTACATTTTAAAACAGTCTTGATATTTTAGATTATTTTTATTTTGCATTGCTGCATTACATCAAGGCTGATTTCATTGTAAATGTTGAGACAAGAAAAAACAATCCCACGAACAGAAGGAATAATGACCAAAAGAAAAAAGTTTAATGTGACCATTTTTGTTATCCCTTAAATTCATATATTAAAATTATTTTAATTAATTTAGGGTTTAGGTTAATTATTTTTCTTGAAAAGCAGCCTATAGAAATATCCTTCAAAGGGGTACTCCTTACTTTAATAGTACATGGCCGAGCTCAAATGTTTCCCTTTTAGTCGAGTATAGAGGTTTCAACACTACCTTTAGTTTTACCCAAGTCTTCTTTAACGTGACTGCGCTTCTGCTTGAGCAAGAACAGTGTATACTTTGTCCACATCTGAGCCACATCTGAACTTGATATTTAGTTCATTTGAAAACACTACAAAGACAATATATTTAGGATTGACCAAAGATGGTAGAGCTCAATCACCCACCGAAAATCAGTGTAGACAAATTGTTCAACACTTTCAGAACATTTATCAATGTGCAATTGCAAGGGAGTTAAGGATTTCACCATTTACAGTCCCAAGAATGATCAACGATTAAGAGAATCTGGGAAGAAATCTATACACACAATGGTAAAGTATAAAAACTAAATTTGAATAGTCATAAACTTAGATTTTTCAGGCAGCACTACATTAAAAACGGACATAATTTTATAAAAAATATTACTTTATGGGCTCAGTATTATAGAAAAACAATATTAGTAACCTCAGTTTGTCAATGTATCTACAAATGCAATTTGAGGCTCTAGACTTTTATTTTATTGTTAATGGTGGTGATGAGAACATCTTTGTTTCGCATGATGTAATTTCTGCGTTTGACACAGTGGACCATGAGATTTTGAACTTCTGTCTTGATCAGTGTGTCATCACTGCTCCAAATTGGCTTAGCTATCTCTGATCCTTTCCATTAAGGAGAAGGGATGTTTCATTTCGGTCAGATCCATTTTGGGTCGAATTCTGTTTTCGTGTGTATATTTGAAAACGCATCTTTTCAAATTACTTTTATACTCATGATACTCAGTTATACCTACCTCAGAAACCTGAAACATATGCATTTATTAAAACATTACAAAGCTGTAAACCATGGCTTTCTCAAACTTCTCCAATCTCAATGAAAATCAAAAAATATTTTATTAGTCAGTCCTTTTCACCATCAACCAGTGTTTTGCAACAAAGCCTCTTTGGTACTATTTTCTTATGGCAATACTGGATACCTCATCTGAGGAATCTCTGTGTTAAATTTTTGAATCTTCTTAACATACCGATAAATTCAGTTGTTGTTCTACTTCACCGACAGAACAGAATACGTTTCCCTTGGAAGTTCAAGGTCCCGTACACACAACGTCACCTGTGGGGTCCCCCAGGGATCAGTCCTTGGCCCCATTCTCTTCATACTGTACATGCTCCCCCTTGGCCATGTCGTCAGTCGATATGGACTCTCATTTCATTGTTACGCTGATGACACACAAATCTACATAAAAACTGACACATGTTCCTCCGCAGCCTCTCCTTCCTCATCGTCATCATCATCTCCCCTGTCAACTCTCCGTGCTTGTCTGGAGGAGATAAAGGTGTGGATGAAAAACAACTTTCTCCAGTTGAACAGCTCCAAAACCGAAGCTATTTTAATTGGCACCCCACATCAGACCCAGT
>VRLP01009941.1:0-11163 GCA_009660295.1 Lophius piscatorius
ATGGAGTCATGTATTCAGTTATGGAGTCATGTATTCTGTAATGGAGTCATGTATTCAGTTATGGAGTCATGTATTCAGTTATGGAGTCATGTATTCTGTAATGGAGTCATGCAGTCATCTGGACAGGTCCAAGCACATCAATCATCGCCCTGTGGAGACCTCCTCCTTCTGGTCCCACCAGGGAAAAGGAGCATGACATCATCGCTGGAGTATGAGGTTATGCCAAGCAGCTCAAAGATTCAGAAGTAACCTCCCGTCTGAACCCGGACAACGAGGCCCGACTGGTTCTGTTGAGATCCGCATGTCAGAAGACTACGCCTTCAGTAGTGAGTCCATTCTAAATAAATCCCATTTAATGGACTTTAATGTTCAAAACGAAACGATAGAACATTTTTTTATTTTTTTGCATTTTTTCATTTCATTATTTTTACAGTGTTTTACTGAAATTACAAGGGAAATATTTTTAGTGTGTTTTTTGTTTCGGCTGAATCAAGTAATATAAATCGGTTTAGTACGTCCTCACAAAATCCAAAAATAATCTACTTAATGAATCGTACTTTATTTATGACGGTTAAAGCCTCCTCCTTTGATCCGTGGTGTCCCCCAGGGCTCCATCCTTGGCCCCTGACTCTTTAGCACCTTCATGCTAGCACTGGGTCAGATTAAAAAGCGGTTCCGTCACATTTTTTCATAAGAAACAGAGACTCAGACTGATCTCAGTCAAAGAGCTGAGCGGGACATCAAAGGGTTGATAATTGAATAATTCAACTGGTATCATGTTTTGAAGTCGTCCGCTGCACCTGCTGATATACACAAACTCAAACGCAGCGGTTAAAGTTGTTTACATATCCGCTATATAAGATTTATGATGATCGCTTGACCTCCACCGGTACCATTACAGACTACGTTGGGCACGGCCTGTTTAGATGACACCCGCCGGACCCGTCGACCTCCGACCCCAGCCTGAGAGCCAAACTTTGTTGTCCTCATTACCTCATGCTGCCTTCATGAGCGGCATGTTAACTATGGCATTCAGAGCCGACGAGGTGTGTGGGAATACGAGAGGAGGAGAGACTTCAAGTAAAAGTCAGCGATCCAACGTCGGTGCCAGAATAAAGTAGAAGACTGGGTCATTTATAACGAGTCATCTTCATGCCGGGAACCATTCTGTATAAACGTTACATGAGATAAAACATTAAAATGTATAAATATGTATCAAAAGAAGTATAAATTCAACCATAAAATGATGAATTATATACAAAACAGAACATACGTGTCAAAAAATCAAAAAAAGAATAAATCAAAAAATTTAATTAAAAATTAATAAGAAAAAAAAAGATAAAAAAAGAAAAATTAATAAAAAAATAATAAATTCAATTAAATGAATTAATTAAAAATGAAACATACATGTCAAAAAAGAAAAACAAATAAAAAGATAAATTGAAAACAAAACAGAACATACATGTTAAAAAATCAAAAAAGAATAAATAAAACAATTTAATTAAGAATTAATAAGAAAACAAAAGATAAAAAAGAAAAATGAATAAAACAAATGAATGAATAAAAATAAATTAATTAATTAAAAACTAAACATACATGTCAAAAAAGAAAAAGAAATAAAAAGAAAGAATAATAAGAAAATGAATAAATTAAAAAAATATATATATAAAAAAAATTTGAAACAGAATGAAACATAAATGTCAAACTGAAGAAAATTTGTCCCACTGTACTTTTATATTTGGCAGTGAGACAATATTTAATCTCTGTATCACAAAAATAATGACTTTTCCTTTAATCCCAGGGTCAAATGTCAATTTCACTGGATTGATTAGAAATGTCATTTTTGTTGGTGGTGTTAAATTAAAAACGTGGTGATTTCAGATTTAACCTCAGATAAAAATATACGTCTCTTTTTGATTTCATGTGATAAAAACTTGTAATTGTATATGATTCTGTGTTGATAACGAGGGAGTAAAGTAAAAAAAAATCTGTTTACAGTTTAAATTACAGTAAATTACAACTTTTTTAACTTGTCAGTAGAAAAGACTTACTGTTGTAAAATTGTCAAAAGTCAACAGTAAAAGGTTTATTTTCAAAACGGTCTCACTGTATGAAGGTGAATTATCATAAATTCAGAAACAGTGAATAACTTTCTGGTTTCTGGTCAAAATATGTGGAAAACAGAATTTTACAGAAATTATTATGCAGAATATTTTGCTATTAATTATAAAGATTTATTGATTTTTTTTAGATAGATTTTTTTAAAGTGTAGGGTGTTTTACTGCTGTCGATTTACAGTGTTTTACTGTCATTTTTTCTGAATATCGGACTCGGTTTGGACCCGGTTTGGACTCAGTTTGGACTCAGTTTTGCACCCAGTCTGGACCCAGTTTGGACCCAGTCTGGACCCAGTTTGGACCCAGTTTGGACCCGGTTTGGACCCGGTTTGGACTCGGTTTGGACTCAGTTGGGACTTCTGTGACGGGTTTGAAGCGCCGCTGTGCTAAAGCTGTAAGCTGTAAAAGGAGGAATCACCATTAACCTGACAATCACAGTTATTGGAAGTCAGGTGCATCAGTGAAGCAAGCTGGTCCCCAGAACCTAAGAATACTCAGAACCAGAACCTAAGAATAGCCAGAGGGGAATGATCCAGGAAGAGTGGGGGGCTGCAGTTATTTCAGCTCAGACTTTGACTTCTACAGAGGCTGTCGGCATGTCCTTGGAGGGGGGGGCTTTTCTCATCTCACTCCGAAGACAGAAAACAAGATGTTGAACCATTTTATACAAATGAATCCTTTCAGATCTGATCAGATGTTTGTTTGAAAACATTTTCACATGAAATTTGACTGAACCGGTTTATAAAGTCCCCCAGGAGCAGCATGTGTATTCTAAAGAGAAAGGGGCCAAGGGTGGAGCCCTGGGGTACACCACAAGTCAAAGGGGGCCACTAGGGGGGAGGAGGAGGAGCATTAACCATGACTGTTGAGAAAGTCCTTTCATCAAGTAGTTTTTTTTAATATTAAATTTAATGATTAGACCCCAAAAGTATTAAAAAGTGAAATTCTAGTTGTTGTTTTTTTTGGTTTCACCTTCAAAAAAACCTAAAATATGAAACAATAAATAAATATTTGTTCATTATTGGTGAATATTCTGACATTATTTTATAACTGCTGAATATAAACAAATATTACACTGTAAAAAGAGAATTTACAGTTTACATTTAATTATGACACCACTGGTGTCATAATTAAATGAAAAGTGTTTTCCTCAACTTTGAGCGTTAGGTTTGATAGTCCTTTATTTAAATGTGCGTTAACAGTTTTACAGTGCAGCATTCTTCAAAGCGTTTGAATTTGAAAGTTTGACAATGAGAGGTTCAGGGCTCAGTCAAACTGTCAGGATTTACGGCTGAGGAGGAAGGGTCAGCTTTAACAGAGGGCGGGTTCAAGTCCTGACCTTCGTTTCCCAGAACCTCCTTCCTCTTACGGCAATGCATCGTTTATTCTCCAGACAGAACCGCACCAGAACAGAACCGGGCCTGGAGCTCCTTCCACACCCACCTGGGTCCGTCATCGAGATGACAGATGAAAATTATTATGACAGGTCATCAAAGACGGTTTCTTTACTTCTCAGACGCAGATTCCTGAAGTTTCTCTGCTGCGGACCTCAAAAACATAAAAGGCTTTAATCTGGAGGGAGATAGAAATAATCAGAAGGACGTTTTACAAACCATCTCCTGCCTGGACTTAAAGAAGAGGAACAATTAAAGACAGAAAGACATTTATTCAAGTCGCTCAGATGCATAGAGGAATAAATAAAAGAAAGGCAAGGAAAGGAAAGACAAGGAAAGGAAAGGAGACGAAAGGAAAGGAAAGGAAAGGCAAGGAAAGACAAGGAAAGGAAAGGAAAGGAAAGGAAAGGAAAGGAAAGGAAAGACAAGGAAAGGAAATACAAGGAAAGGAAAGGAAAGGAAAGGAATCGAAAGGAAAGGAAAGATAGAATAGAATACAATTTATATATAAATAAACAGATATATACATACAAATACATATATATATGAACATACACATATAAAAATACATACACATATATATACAAATACATATATAAACACCCATACATGTATATATACACACATATATATACATACAAATACATATATATACATTTATATAAACATACACATACATATATATATATATATATATACAAATACAGATATATACATACACATATATACATACAAACACATATATATACAAACACATATACATACAAACACATTCATATACATACAAACACATATATATACATACAAACACATATATATACAAACACATATACATACAAACACATTTATATACATACAAACACATATATATACAAAAACATATACATACAAACACATATATATACAAACACATATACATACAAACACATATATATACAAACACATATATATACATACAAACACATATATATACAAACACATATATATACAAACACATATATATACATACAAACACATATATATACAAACACATATACATACAAACACATATACATACAAACACATATATATACAAACACATATATATACATACAAACACATATATATACAAACACATATATATACAAACACATATATATACAAACACATATACATACAAACACATATACATACAAACACATATATATACATACAAACACATATATATACAAACACATATATATACAAACAAATATAGACATAATTATACAGTCAAACCAAAATTAAAAAATTTTGAAAAGAAATGTTTAAATGTGTTTTAAAAAAAAAAGAAAAAGAAAATACACATGTAAATGAAAATACAGGAATAAAGAGTATTAAGTGTGTTATTGTACCAAAGTGGGTGTATAAATGTAAGCCAGACTAAAGGGGGGGGGATAAAAGTGGGTCACAGCATCACTTGGGGGGGATTCGCCGGCCAGCCTCCATGATGGATTCTTGCTGTTAACAATGTCTCCTTCTAGTTTCCTTAAAAAACGACTAAAAATAGTCCATCAGGTTAGTGTGAATATCTTGAATTATATTATTCCTGTTCTTTTCATAAAAAGCTTTGAAAACCCCGGTGTTTGTTTTTTCACGAGCGACCTCACTGCTATTTAACATTCATAACATACATGTATTCATACATGTATTCATTATTAGCTCACTGAAGACAGGGACCAGTGTTTAGGATTTAAATAAAAAGCCTCTCTATTATACATATATCTATAGTCCCTCTCTATTTTAAAAGAATTTGCACTGTAATGAAGTCTATAGATATTAAGATCTTAAATTAAAATAAATAATGAACAGAACAGGTTAATAAGAGATTTTTTTTTTTATATTATGGTCAAAAATTTTTAAATCAAAATAACTTCTGATGGGACTGAACAGATTTTTTATTTTTTTTAAACTTTATTGCAGAAAGAAAACAAAGTGAAAAAAGCTAAAATAATCAATAATAATCAATAAAATAAAAATAAATACACCAATAAGGTAAAAGTATATATTGAAGTATCTCATAGGTTCTTTTCAGCATTAAAGAATAAAGATTTTTGTCGCGTGTCTTTAGTATCGCGAGAAGATATTTGATAGGCACAAATCAAAGGAGACCAATGCTGCCTTCAGGTCTAATTTTAGAATTTGGGAAAACAAACATTTCAAATAAATTATAATATTCAGGTAGTTTAAAAAAAAAGAAGAAAGAATCAAATTTGAAGACAGGAAGTCAAATATCATCTAAATCAAACTGTAATCAGGGTCTCGTGGAAGAATGTAGCCTAAAACAGAGTTTTATAACGTTTTGACAGACAAATGCGTGATTTAGAAGATTTTAGTTAAATTTACTTTTTTTTCTTATTATATATGATGTAAATTATTTCTATTTTCTCAAGTATTTAAATCGATAACCCTAAATGCACGACACAACATACAGTTAATGTCTTATCACCTCTTGGATGCCAGTTAGTTGTCGGGGTAGTCAGATGTCGGGACTTTCGAGCAGCACTTGAACGCGGCATGAACTTTCGGCAGCAGAGACGGTCCCTTTGAAGTTGCCGGGCTGGACCTGAATTTGCGTCCTGAGGTAATTACGATGTTAATTTAAAAGTGTTTTTAAATACTGACATGTTGTTTTTCGATCGGTACACCGGTCAAAAAGGACGGTGGACAGAGGTTCGGTTGGTACCGAGAAACTTAAGTTCTGAAGGACGGAGAAGGTGTTTTTCTGGTTTAGCTAAAGCCACCTGGTTCCTTTCATCACTAACACCTGATATAGTTCAAAGCTTTTATCTTCACAAAACGTTTAAACCTACAAAATGTAGAAGATTAAGTAAAAGTGTGAGTTATTGAAAATAAATGCTTAAATTATTCCTTATAGTGTTTCTTTGATCTGATACTGTTGGACTACATTGTTACAAACTCAGGGTTAACATCAGAGATGGAGATGATTCCAGGTTAACATCAGAGGTGGAGATGATTCCAGGTTAACACCACAGGTGGAGATGATTCCAGGTTAACATCAGAGGTGGAGATGATTCCGGGTTAACATCAGAGGTGGAGATGATTCCGGGTTAACATCAGAGGTGGAGATGATTCCGGGTTAACATCAGAGGTGGAGATGATTCCAGGTTAACATAAGAGGTGGAGATGATTCCAGATTAACATCACAGGTGGAGATGATTCCAGGTTAACACCACAGGTGGAGATGATTCCAGGTTAACATCAGAGGTGGAGATGATTCCAGGTGAACATCAAAGGGTGGAGATGATTCCAGGTGAACATCAGAGGTGGAGATGATTCCAGGTTAACATCAGAGGTGGAGATGATTCCAGGTTAACACCACAGGTGGAGATGATTCCAGGTTAACATCAGAGGTGGAGATGATTCCAGGTTAACGTCAGAGGTGGAGATGATTCCAGGTTAACACCACAGGTGGAGATGATTCCAGGTTAACACCACAGTACACTACAGTAACTCTTATGTACAATATGATGGAGTCGGTTCATTGGCACCAAATCTGGCTCTGATCTTTGAGGAGCTATGACCAGAGATATTTTGGAGTTAAAGCTCCCCCTATTGTTAAAGGTATGTTATTGAGCTTTCCCAAAATAACTCCAGTTCTTCCTCACACTCATGTTTATGTGGGGGTAAAATTTGAAAATGAGCCATGGAACAGTTTTTGAGTTATCACATTACTGAAGCCCCTTTGTTGGAGCCTAGAGGTGGATGCTGGGGTGGTGGAGGTTACAGGAGGATGTTAGGGGGGGTGGAGGCTACAGTTGGATGCTGGGGTAGTGAGCCAACAGGTGGATGTTAGGGGGGTGGAGGCTAGAGGTGGATGCTGAGGTGGTGGATGCTACAGGTGGGTGCTGGGGTGGTGGAGCAAACAGGTGAATACTGGGGTGGAGAATCCTACAGGTGGATGCTTGGGTGGTTGAGCCTACAGGAGGATGTTAGGGGGGGTGGAGGCTACGGATGGATGCTGGGGTGGTGGAGCAAACAGGTGGATGCTTGGGTGGGGGATCCTAAAGGATGATCGTAGGGGGGGTGGAGGCTAAAGGTGGATGCTGGGGTGGTGGAGCCTACAGGTGGATGCTGGGGTGGTGGACCATTCATTGTAATTTTAGATTTTGTTTCATTTTTTTCTTCTCTTCATACTTTTCAATCTTCACACTATTTTATTTTAATACTCTCCATTCACACATTTTCTCTCAGACTTTTATTTTGTGTTTTTGTGTTTTTGTTTCCCATCTTTCTCTCTGGGATTCATAAAATCTCAACTTATTTAAGCCTGTCTTTTTTTTTTTTTTATCTCCATGGATTCATGGATGAGCTTCAGAACCAGCTTCTAACAGTCGTGGACTTTTCTCTGTCTCTCCGTCTCCACAGACCGATGAAGGACTGCGAAGACGAGGACCTCTTTTGGGCGTCTTTGATTTTGCCCTTGAAACAAAAACGGAAAAAAGAGTCTAAAAACAAGAGAACCAAGAAACCAGATGAGGACCTGCAGAAGAAGACGAAGAAGAAGAAGAAGAAGATGAAGATGAACCCTACATTCAAAGACGCGGTGGCGAGACGGAAAGCGAAGAAAAAAGACAAGAAAAAGAAAACGGGGTTGGTGGACAGTTTTATTTTAACGCAGGCCACTGGTGCAGACGCCAAACCGAATTTGAAGCCAGAACCTGTGAGTGGCGGGCTCGGACCTGATCACCTGACCCAAGGAGGCTGCAAGATGAAACCTGAAAAGAAGACGACGAAGAAGAAAGTGGCCTTCGACTTGTCTCAAGGCTACATCCGGGTCAAACGCCCAAAATTTGTCTCTTTGTCTCCAAAACGTCCCAAAGGGAGTGTCCTGTTAGAGAATGAAGGTGTTGGACTCACCTGTTCACAGGTTCTACTGAGTGGACCGGCGCCAATTGACTCCCAGTGTACCAGTGAGGACATGAACAGCCAGGACCTCTTCATCACCCAGAAGACATTCAGGGTCTCGCCCACTGATCCCTCCAGCGGTGAGACCGTCTCTGAAACCCCCAACTCCGGGTCCAAGCAGGACTCACCTGAGGCTCAGGTGAGCGGGGCGCCTTTCCATCACAACCACAGAAAGAGCGATGAAGAAGAGGAGCGGCGCTTAAACAAAGCACACCATGAGCTCAAGAGGAGAACATCTCAGACACGGGTGAAGGTGAAGGCTGATCATCACCTGGAGAGAGAACTCCTGGGTTCTGTTCAGGTGAAGCCCGCATTCAATCATTACCTGGCTGACCCATTGGTTCTGAGTCCTCCTCCGAATCCGAAGAAACAGTCCGGTGTTTCTCACCGACAGCCCATAACGACCTCATCCACGCAGACAGAAAACTTCTTCAGCACCAAGCTCTCCTCCTACCTGGGCTTCTGCCAGAACACTAGGGTCACGTCTCACCTTGATGACCTGAAGCCTTTGGACCTGAGCCTGCCACACAGGGCCAGGAAAGACCTCTGGAGGGGGTCGCCGCCAGGAGAGATCAAAGGTCACCGCCACAAATACCCCAACGCTCACCCCTCGTCTTCTTCAGGCGTCAGAGATGTGGAGGTGCGCAGAGAAGGTGCCGATACACATTCTTGGACTGTCGGACCGCCAGGTAAAGACGAAACGACTCCGAGCCCCGAGTCCGAATCGGAGCCAAAGTCTGCAGACACGACCGCCTCCAGTGAAGAAAACGAGCCCCTCTTTCGTTCTGGCAAGATGGACCTGACCCAGGTAAGACCACCGGATGCCCTACCCAGAGTTCTCTGCAGCAAACCGGGCCCATATAGTCACAGCTGAGCTCACGACCAAACGCCATAATCAGGTTCTGTAAACCATCGAGAGGACGAGAACTCTTGGAGTTCTATCCTCTCATCGGTTCTGATTACAATAATGGGTCCAGTTTGTAAAATTTGTTCGGGGTGGGAGCTCTCTCTCCCTCTATCCTTCTCTATCTTGTTCGACCCGGAACACCGCCGCAGTGGAAATGAGCACTCGTTCTTGTGAGGTCCGTCCATGGTGCCGGTTCTGGAGTGATCTCTGGCGTTCTCTCGGACCGTGATCTCGTTGAAAAAAACATAGTTGTGAAAATTATACTTGTTTTATTCAAAGCGGTACCGCTCAATTTTACAGACTGGACCTGAAAATTCACTGTCATGAAATAACAAATAATAATTCTACAGATTTGGAATTAAAATAAAATATAGATTTTCTTGTACGACAATTAAAATAAGAATATAATCTTTTTATTATCTTTATTATGAGCATCGATCTTTCATGGGATGGATTCTTAAAGGTACAGTGTGTAAATCTTAGGGACATCTCCATGAATAAATTATATTTAATATTCCTAACTATGAAAAAAAAGAACATATATATATATATATATATATATACACACACAAAGTATGTTTACATATTAGTTTAGTAAAAAGCGGTTTGTTTCATCTCCATTGGGATCAGTTTTTTTCTCTACTGAGACCCGTCTCAGGTTTTCCTGCTGCTCAGTAACAAAAAGGATGTTCTGTTTGGGTTCAGGTCCGGGCCGTCCAGATGAGACTCAACGAGTCCTTCTTCTTCAAGACTAAAGGGGACGGACGATCACCGAGGCCGGAGTCCCCTCTGATGAAACTGGCTCAGGGTCGAGACGTGAAGAGCAGGAAGAGCCACTGAGGCCATCAGGAGGGACTAGAACCTGCAGTCGGTAGCGGTCCATTTCATGTTTTCCTTCTGCATTGATTAAAGTTAGACGCTAAAACTCAGGAGTGATGCGATACTTAACGTGACAAAAAAAGAAAGAGTAAGAGAGAACTATTCTATCCTCAAGTGAAAACATTAACATAAATCTCAGTGTTCTGACAATGATGTCATTTCTCAAACGTTTGAATTTCCAAGTTAGACGTGATGTTCATGTTGGGTTTTTGAGCGTCACTCAGAACCATCTGATTGTTCCGTTTGTTCCGCCTGAAAGCATTTGATTAAATAAAGTTTATTTATTGTGAATGAAACCTTTACTTTCTCTACCTGTCTAACTTTCTCTATCTGTACTAATACTAGTCATCAAAGTTACAAGTTTCAGCATTAACCTTCCATTTCTGTTCAATCATCTACGTTCAGGTTAATATTAGAAATTCACTGATTACCAATATTTTTTTTCCCTTTAAGTTTAAAAATCACAATTAATGTATTTGATGTGCTCTTATTTTGAAGGATTGCAGTGGAAGTAACAAGGCTGGTCTTCATTTGTATGTATTCTAAACTTTTAAAGTGTAATTTCTCTCTCTCTCTCTCTCTCTCTCTCTCTCTCTCTCTCTCTCTCTCTCTCTCTCTCTCTCTCTCTCTCTCTCTCTCTAGCTATATATATATATAGCTATATCTATATATATATATATATATATATATATAGCTATATATATATATATATAGCTATATATATAGCTATAGATCTATATATATAGATCTATAGATCTATATATATAGCTATAGATCTATATATATAGATCTATATATATAGCTATATATAGATATATAGATCTATATATATAGATATATATATAGCTATATATATATATATATATCTATATATAGCTATATATATAGATCTATATATATAGATCTATAGCTATATATA
>VRLP01009942.1:0-11162 GCA_009660295.1 Lophius piscatorius
CCTGGACTGTTTCACTGTGTGAACCTGGACTGTTTCACTGTGTGAACCTGGACTGTTTCACTGTATGAACCTGGACTGTTTCACTGTGTGAACCTGGACTGTTATGAAGACTAGTGACAGAAACATTGGTGATGTTGGTTGATGTCATGGTGATCTGTAGTGAGAGCAGGGAGCAGGTGGAAGAGGTGGAGGTATGCGCTGGAGAAAAGAGGAATGACAGAATACTTGTGTGTGAATGAAAGGAAGGATGGAGGAGTAGAGGTGGAGGAGGTGCAGGAGTTTAAGGACTTGAGGTCAACTGTTTAGAGCAACCGGGAGTGTGGAGAAGAGGTGAAGAAGTGAGTGCAGGCAGGGTGGAGTGGGTGGAGAAGAGTGTGAGGAGTTATCTGTGACAGAAGAGGAGCAGCAGGAGTGAAGGGAAAGGTTTTCAAGATGGAGGTGAGATCAGTTCTGCTGGACGGTTTAGAGACGGCGGTTCTGACCAGAAGACAGGAGGCAGAGATGAAGATGTTCTCTGGGAGTGAAGAGGAAGGACAGGATTAGAAAGGAGGACATCAGAGGGACAGTCCAGGTTAGAGTTCTTGGAGACAAAGTCAGAGAGGACAGATTGAGATGGTTCTGACCCGTGTAAAGGAGCGATAGTGGATCTACTGCTCCTTGTGGTGATGCTGCCAGTCTCTCTCTCTCTCTCTCTCTCTCTCTCTGCAGGAGGTTCCCTGCGTAGCGGCAGCTGCTTTCCACAGATGCTAAATTATAGTTTGGACCTCGTGGTCGTTTCTCTCCGGCAGGCTAATAATAGCGTTAGCTTGAGGAGTCAAGATGATATAGATGGTCGGTTGAGGAGAGGCAGTGCTGCAAAAAAACCTTTAAAGAATTCATCTCTACCCATTCATATATTCATATATTCATATATTCATATATTCATATATATATAGAGTCATTTATTGGCTGCAGTTTGCTATTTGTAATGTTTTGCTGCTTTCTTACAATAATTGAAGCCAAAATTACCCGAAAAGTTCTTTTTTTTATAGATAAAAAAAACGTCTATAACATCATTATATTACAGTAACAACATGAAATAAAACAACTAAGGCGTTTTCCCAGAAACCCTTTGGATAACTACTCCATCACATTTGTTAGAAATAACACAAAGTTCATGTAATTCAACAGTTTTTGTCGGATTTTCATCCCAGGGACGGACTTTGTCTGTAAAATACCAGCTATGTCCACTAGGGGGAGCTGTGTGACGTGAATCAGTGTTCTGATATTCAGAGGTGATTCGGTCAGAAGGAGATTGACTGGAGATAATGTGGTCAGACTTTTTGTCACAACTAATAAACTGCATTAAACTCTGTTATAAAACTGTTTTTGTATGGAATTAGTAAAAAATGAAAAAGCTCGTTTGACTTTCGCCGCTAACCGCTACCGTTTCCTTTTCCTCTCTCTGTTTTTTTTTGCAGGTTTATCTGATGTGCCGTGAGAGTTGGGAGCCCCCCGCCCCAGCCCCGGCCTGCAGCCCTGGTGCCACCAAGCCCGGTTCCCCAGTATGGATCCTGCTCATTCCTTCAGGGTGGAGCGGGACGGACTGGACCTTCAGCAGGTCCCGGTTCTGTCGCTCGATCAGATACGGCTCATCCGGGCCAACAATGACTATGTGGAGAGGCCAGTGGCGCTGGAACCGGCGACTCAGTCTGGATTTTTCTACGCCCACGACGACCGTTATCCCCATGGAGTATACCCGCACCACCCACAGCAACCCTTCCACCCTGCCCTTCCTCGCAGCCAAAGTCAGCAGCAGCACGCCTACCGGTCCCACCTGAGCCGCTCCAGTACCATAAGCTCCTCTATTTCCAGGACCAGTGCCAACTCGGACCAACGGCTTCTGGCGGGTTTGACACCATCTCACTCCGGTTCCGCCGTCCGTTCTCAGCCCAAAGGAGAACTCAAGCCCGACGCCTCTTTCACCAAAGGCCTGACAGAAGACGAAGCCGAGCTGGGCCTCCATTCGTTCATCTGTGAGCGCTGCGCCCGCTGTAAGTGTCAGGAATGCCGTGCCCCCCGCAGTCTGCCTTCCTGCTGGGCGTGTGGCCAGCGTTGCCTCTGCTCCGCCGAGAAGGTGGTGGAGTACGGCACGTGCTTGTGTTGCGTTCAAGGCCTGTTCTACCACTGCTCCTCCAAAGACGACGAGGACAACTGCGCCGACCGGCCGTGCTCGTGCACCGCGTCCCACGCTTGCGCCCGCTTCGGCATCATGGGGCTGCTGTCACTCTGCCTCCCTTGCCTCTGCTGCTACCCCCCCGCCAAGCTGTGCCTTGCCCTGTGCCAGCGCGCCCACGACCGTGCCAAGCGTCCCGGCTGCAGGTGCAGCAACACCAACACCGTGTGCCGCAAGATTTCCGCCTCCAACCCTAATTCCGGTCATCCCTCGCTCCGTAGCAAGGCCCTAGAAAAGCCGTTATGACAGGCCTGGACGGGGGCCGAAAAAATTCCACTTCCTCTCAGCCGTCGCCAAAGCAAAGCTGTCGCCAACAGTGCCGCAGCCGACGACAATGCCATTATGACCCACCTACCTATATACAGTATGACAAGCCAACCATGAAGTGTTGTTCACCTACCTTGAAGTTACTTCCTCTCCAGCTCAGGAGGGACCAAAGCTTTATCGTGCCTGTTCATGTTGGCGGCGTCAAAATGCTCTTGTGCTTTCGCTGGAGTGCCCTAGACCTTAACCGAGACTTCCAGACAATCTCTGCATTCTGTGGCAAAATCTGAACCTGCAAAAAAATCTATTTATTTATTCTTCAAGTTCCTTCCTTTTTGCAAGAAGAGCACAGAGACAGAGGACGGACCCAATCAGGGAGGGGATGGTACCTGAACCACAGGGAGCGTTTCTGACCTCCAGAAGGAAGGAAGAAATTGATCAACTGACTTTTACCACAAAGACGTTCGGGGAAAAGCAGCACGGCAAAGCACCGAGGCATAAAGTGAGAAAAGACGCTTGACAAACACCGGGAACCAGACCAAAAAGGGACCACGCACTGTACAAACGGAGAGAATTCAATGCTATGAAGCTCATTTGTAAAGGAAAAGCACTGTGAGGTAGACAAACAGCCCAGAGCTGAATGGGGGGCTATTTAACCAGAGGGAGGGTGCATCCATTGTGACTAAGCAGCGTGTGTGTGTGTGTGTGTGTGTGTGTGTGTGTGTGTGTGTGTGTGTGTCGTGTTGTCAGCAGGAGAAGTCTCCCTTATCTTATTTTTAGCCGAGCTGCTTCGGTGGAACTCTGAGGCTCTGGTCGGATTTCCTCCCCAAGTCACTCTGTCGCCAACCGACCTTCTTCGCCGACCCCGCCCCCATCCTACTCCACCGCACTTTACCTCTCCCACTCGGGCCATAGTCCGGTGCCTAAATGAGATGCCCATACTGAGTTTTATATTCTGAACCACAAAGGTCTAGATTGTCTTGTTAGCTTTGAAGGAACCTTCGAGGTCAAACAGGAAGTGAGCCTTGATATCAGTTTTATGAATTGCTTATCCTGTTAAGGGTTAAAAGGGGATGTGGCCTGTCAACACTGGGCTAATGGTGGGCTACACCATTCCTAGTCACACACGTATTCACAGCCAGGCATTTTGGTGGACTGTCGGAGGAAACCGGAGTAACCGGACAGAACCAGTACAAAAATCAACTGACCAAATCCACCTCAGACCACAAGACCGGATGTTGATTCGTAACCTTCCTGCAGTGAGGCAAAGGTGCTCAGGAGATTTTCAGATGGACATAGGTGGTATCTTAGACACATTGTGGGTCCTTTGGTTATCCAACCCACTTCAAACGGAGGGTCTTCCCGGTCCTCAGCGACAAAACTGTGTAGAAAAACATGAACTTTGTCGTATTTCTAAGCTTTCAAGGAGTCAAACATATTTATATCGATATTCGATTGTATATTTGATGATAAATCACAGATAACTCACACATAGTAGGAGATAAAATGTTTATTATAAACACAAAGTTTATGCAAATACACCTGATGTTTAATTTAAGCTCGACTTAAACGACCCGATGAGCGTAACTGCTTAAAATAAAAAACATCTCCTAGCATAAAGACGACAATTTAGGTTTCCCATTCTTGAAAAACCAGCTAACAAGAAGCGCATTCTTCTCCTCCACGCCCGTAGATCCCTGCTGCCGCCTTGGTCTCTCAGCCCAGCGGACTAAAAGCCTCCAGCTCCCGGTCCATTGAGAGTTGATCAAACAGGCAATTAGCTTCATGATAGCTCTTAATGGGCCGGAGAAGAAGGGAGCGTAGGAGGGAGGGGACAGGATGAGGGGAGTTGTGGTGTTTGGCAGATGGACAGCGGATGGGGAGAGAGGGACGCTGGGAGGAAGGAGAGGTTGGATGTCGGGAAGAGAGGAAGTCGCCATTAGGTCAGAAAAAAAGAGAAAAAAAGAAGAAGAAGCTGAAACTCTTTTCGTTGAACCTGTTTCAGGTAGAAATATTAAAGCATCATCGGCGTACGCGCTTCTACAAGTAAGGAAGGATTCTACGCTGATACACGACAACACCCCCCCCCCCCCCAGGTGTGTGTGTGGGTGTGTGTGTGTGCATGTAAGTGTTTTTAGGTGTGTGTGTGTCTGGATGCTTCTGGCCTGAGTTGTTAAATGTTACTTTGCTATATTTTTATATGTATATACGGGCTTTTAATGGTATAACTATTTTTATTCTGCTTTATTTTGTTTATATGAGATGGATATTGTTAAAGCTTCTCACCACTAAAGTTATATTTCATTTTTCACGGCTCACTCAAGAGGAGATCGGGAACATTTCGGACAACTCCGACGCCATGTTTTATCACTTTATTGCCGTATTACGTCTGGGTTTCCAACCTTTTAGACACCAAATTTATTCGTAACATCAAAACTCAGCATCTGTGAAGCTGTTGCATTGAATAGTTGCTCAAACTGTGAAATACAGCAATCCCTCCAGGACGTTATCGTGCAGCAAAAAACAAATTTCCACCAATCCCAGTGCGTTTTGCGCAAACTTGCAATTTTGTCTGGTCAATGTCGTTTTCAGCAACTTTTGCTCAAAAAAGTTGCCTCCAGCATTGACCAACTAACTCCCTGCAGGGACTGTTATGACTCAGTACGATTCAAAGACAGTCGTTCGGTCAAACAGCACCTTAAAAAAAGGTTCAACTAGTTTCAGTGCGCCAACGCAATATTATTGGTACCAACAAGTTCTGATTCACATCAAATGAATTGTTGCAACTTTTGGTGACTTAGACCCAGTCCAGGTCTAAGTCACCAAAACGGAGGAAAACATTTGATCGAACACTTAATGGACCCAAACAGTTGTGGACTGGACTGTTTTTGAAAGCCAAAGGTTCCCTGCAGCAGATGTAGCTAACGTTAGCACGTCCGTCCGTCGCACATTTAGTCGCATCATTTGCGACAAATTGCAATTTAACTAGAACTTTCGTAGTTTTGCATCGAAATCTCACAAAGAACTTCCAAAAATTGTACATTCCCAGAATTCCTCTACGGATCTATGCAGAAATAAAATGCCGGATTATTATTGTAGAAAGATTTGCACAAACTTTTTTTTTGGAATATTTGCATAGAAAATCCCCGATCAAACTTAAATCCAGACTCCCGCTGCAACCTGGAATAATATTGAATTCATGCATCACGTTTTATTTTCGATCGTTTTTTCGATCGCCCGATTCTATTCCACCACTTCGCTGTGACATCATCACTATATTTATCATTAGAACCAAAAATCATCACGCGTGTTTCTGAAAAACTGAGGTGGACCACATTAATGCTGATACATCCGAAAACTTTTCTCCATCACTTTCGTCCAAGCAGGGAAAATATCAAAACAGTGCTTTGAAAAACTCGCTGATGCATTCTGGTCCGGGGAGCCATTTTTTTTTTGTTTTGTTATAAATCGCGGGCTGTTGCATGTTCTGTGAATGACAACGCTTCTAAAGCAGCAGAAAAACAAACTCTCTGGTAGAAACGTGTGGGACTAGAAAAAAAAGTCGTCAGAATTAACGGCATTACTGTGGATTAACGTGACATGAGGATGTGAGCTGAACAATGTCACAGAAGTGAATTGTCGCTAGTTTTTATGTTTCATCTGTGTCCTGATCAACACACACACACACACACACACACACACACACACACACACACACAGAGGGGGCCTTCCTCATTTAACAGCCGTATTTAAGTCCTAAACTGGATACATTTGATTTTTGTCCATTTTGATTTTTTTTTTAAACTTTCTAATTTTGACCAGAAATCAAATATATTTAAATCTCAAACTAGAACGTTACTGAACGTTGGACAATCTTACACATGCCAGTCTTAAAAAAAAAACAACAGAAATATGATTTTTAATCCACAGTTGATTGTTTCCTGTCCCCGTCCAACTTTCCCAGAAATCGCCTAATCAGCGAAAAACGTCGAAAAGACAAAATACATCCAGATGATCCAGATGATAGAAAAAAAAAGTTCCTGTTTCTCCACCTAGTCTCTCATCCTTTTAGTTTTTTTTAAAATCAGTTCAGCATTTTTTGCCTAATTACTGAAAATGTTAACTTCTTTAAGTTGAATTTGACTCTTTATTGAGACTCACAACATTTAATGGTTTCTTTCTGGTCCCTTCTTCATCCTTCCACAGATTTTCATGGAAATCTATCGTAGTGAACAAACTAAACAGTAAACAACAAACAAACAGACTAGTAAAAAATTTGCATAATGAGTAACGATGCCTTGTCCAGGAATCTCAAAAGCAGTTTTTCCATTATTGGTACAAAAAGTCAAAAATATGAAAAAGTGGAAATTTCTAAATCAGAGTTTTTTCCCGAACCTGGATTCAATTCTTCTGCTTAAGTTTAATAGAAATGGTTTGGGTAGTTGTGTATTTTAAATCAGAAGAAAAACAAAAACTTCCGATAACACCAAAAGTAAAAGACGTGAAATTTAGTTCCTGTAAAGATTTTTACAGAATTTTGGAAAATGTCGCAAAAATGTAGTTATAAAAACATTCCAGAATCTCCTCTCACTGTTTTTATACTTTTGTTTTTATAGCTTTTACTTAATCCTGCTAACAATCACACAGATACGGGTAAAAAAACAACCAAAAAAACCCAAAAACCTCTTTGCAAAGATTTAAAATAAAATACATTCAATCAAAGGAAAATATTAGAAAAGGAAGAAAAAACTTTTATATAAATTTCACATTTTTGTTTTTGTTTTTTTTCCCATCCAGGACCGGAGCTCATGTCAAGTTTGTACGGAGGCTGATTTATAACCGGTCAAAATTCCTCTTGTGTTTTATTAGAGTCGCTTTAGGTACCAATTGGAATTTTTTTTTTTTGTTGTAACAGAATTTAAGGAGAGTTTATGGAACAAATATATATAGAAATCTATCCTAGATGAATATATATATATATATATATATATATATAAATAAATATATATATATATATATATATATATATATATGGCACAATATTTCACATGTTTTCTTTCTCTGCTCGTATCGCTTCATGAATATTTATTTAGAGGGCGGTGATGATGATGATGATGAGTGAGGTATTTATTTGACAGTCTTACAGAGGAAATGAAGCGCTGATGTTGTTGTTGTTGTTTGTCTTTTGAGTTTGTTTGTTTGTTTGTTCCTCTTGGTGTGGCGTGGCTGCTGCTCCCCTCCTGGCTGAAGACGAACCAATAAAAAGGAGTTTAAAAACAGAACCGGTGCGTGACTCCTTCTTTGTCTTAGTAATGTGACATAATATTCATCTAGAACATTATTGTTATTGATGAAGGGTTAATCTATCTTGTATTGAAGAAATATTATTGTTATACAATTTTGCTTCGAAACACTGAACTTAAAAGTGAAATAGATGTTTTTTTCCCACAATTCTTTGTTATAAAGGTTGTAAAATTTTCTTCTTTTTTTTTTCCATCAAATGCAACCAAAAAATGTAAAAATCGCAGGCATTTAATTTAAGCTAGTGCTAACTAGCGTAAAAGAGCCCAACTCGGTTGAATCAAGAATCGTCGTAAACAATTTATAACATTTTGATCATATTATAAAATATCGTTAATATCAGTTATTAAGTCTCATTTAATCTTTTTTTTTTACCTTATTGAAAAAAAAAAGTGCGTTGTGGCGACCCCTAAAGGTAAGAAGCGGGAAGGAAGAAGATTCTCATTTCGAAAAGAAAACCTTTAGAATTTGAGTAGAGGTGGAGGAGGTGGAGGAGTTTAAGGACTTTGGGTCAACTGTTCAGAGCAACCGGGAGTGTGGAAGAGAGGCGACGAAGCGAGAGCAGGCAGGGTGGAGGTGGGTGGAGAAGAGTGTCAGGAGTTATCTGTGACAGAAGAGGAGCAGCAGGAGTGAAGGGACAGGTTTCCAAGATGGAGGTGAGATCAGTTCTGCTGGACGGTTTAGAGACGGCGGTTCTGACCAGAAGACAGGAGGCAGAGATGAAGATGTTCAGATGTTCTCTGGGAGTGATGAGGAAGGACAGGATTAGAAAGGAGACATCAGAGGGACAGTCCAGGTGAGACGTCCTGGAGACAAAGTCAGAGAGGACAGATTGAGATGGTTCTGACCCGTGAAGAAGAGGAGGGATAGTGGATCTACTGGTAGAAGGAGGCTGGAGATGGAGCTGCAGGCAGGAGAAAAAGGCGAAGACCAAAGAGGAGGATTCTGGATGTGGTGAGAGAGGACATGCAGTTGGTTGGTGTGACAGAGAAACATGCAGGGGACAAGGTGCGATGGAAGCAGATGATCCGCTGTGGAGACCCCTGAAGGGGACAGCCCCAAGAAGAAGAAGATGAAGATGAAGAAGACGAATACTCCTCCCACACCACAGATCATCTTTGGATCTTCTGGTATTATTAAATAAATGGACGTCTTCTGTTTTTTTTCTGCTGACACGGTGAGAATCTGGGTGAAGTCAAACAACAGTTTTATAAATGAGGCCCCCCGGTCGTCAACTCCCCCACTTTACTCTGCCGGGCCATAAATAAGTAATCAAGGCTGGGTCACACTAATGGCTTCGCAGAGCAGTGTGTGTGTGTGTGTGTGTGTGTGTGTGTGTAAGCGTGTGTGTGTGTGTGTGAGAGAGATTATTTGATGAAGGGTGTGTGTGTTCACGTGCAGCCTTGGTGGAAAAAAGTGTTTTCTGTTCATCATCTCAAATCAAAGTGCATTAAAGCAGAGCTCTTAGAGTCACACACACACACACACACACACACACACACACACACACACACACACACACACACACACACACACACTGTCCTCATGTCATTCACTCCAGTGTGTGCGTGTTTTAAAAGTGTGATAGAGAAAAATCTATTATGCATGAATCTTTCCACCTCAAGCTTTTACCAATAAAATGGTTCTCCAGCTCCGACCCCTGAGCCTGAAACCGACGGCTGCTGGTTCAATTCCACCCACTTTTCTTTCATCTGCTGCAGCTAAATACCTCCGCCTCTGACCTCTGACCTCTCCAGACAAGGTGTCAACAACAGAGTCTGGCATCTCTCAGCCCTCAAGGTTAGCCTCTCCAGGACCTCCTAGAGACCCTTCAGCTGCTCCGACCTGCTGCTAACATGAAGCTCAGACAGACTCCGGCGTCTGACAGCGTTCCTGAAGAACCGTAGTCCATTCCTCCTAGACTAAACCTTTAGATGCTGAAACATCCTCCTTCAGATCCCATCAGAAATATTCTCTGCAGGTCATGTGACTCTAGAATGCTCCTGGTATTCTGGGACAAAGACGCTTGTTTTAGCTGTTAGCTACTGTGTGTTTTAGCTGTTAGTGCTCCTGGTCTTATTCTGGAACAAAGATGCTAGCTTTAGCTATTAGCTTCTGTAGCTATGATAGCAGCTCTAGAGTGCTCCTGGTCTTATTCTGGAACAAAGATGCTAGCTTTAGCTGTTAGCTACTGTAGCTATGATAGCAGCTCTAGGATAATCCTGGTCTTATTCTGGAACAAAGATGCTAGTTTTAGCTGTTAGCTACTGTAGCTATGATAGCAGCTCTAGAACGCTCCTGGTCCATCTTAAGAAGCAGGAAGTTCAATCATGGATCTCAGCAATCGCACACTATGCCAAAATCAAAAGAAATTCCAGAAGAGATGAGATGAGAAGACCTGGAACCGTAGTGGACCTTCACAGAAGGGGACCGCCTTCCAAAATTCCTCCATGAGGACATTGAAGGTTCATGCAGGAAGTCACAGAAGATCCAAAGAAAACATCCAAGGAGATCTAGGGCTCTCTCACCTCAGTAAAGGTCAGAGGTCATCGCTCAACTTCTCCAATGAAACTGGTGGAGTAGCACGGACAAACCACTGCTGACCCAGAAGAACTTTAAGGCTGGCTGGAAATGTTGGAGTGTTCTTATCAAAGTCTGGACCTGAACCTCATTGGGTTCCAGTGGTTGGACCTGAGAAGATCCGTTCTTTGTGGCGCCGCGGTTCTGCAAAGAGGACCGGGCCAAAACTGGACCACAGTGATGTCAGAGACAGAACATCCAGTTATCAGGAGTGTCTGGTTGCCGCAGATATCGGTATGCAGGGGGTGAATACTTTTTCACAGCACTGTATTGAGGAGACAAACATTCCCTCCTGTCCAGTAATGAGTGGTGCCACCTACAGCCGTGACCTCTGACCCCGCTGTTAAAGCACAGAGGAGGCGCCCTCCTCCCCGACCGCCCCCTACCCTCTCCAACCAGTGCATCTTCACTGTGGTCCTATACAGGCGCTGTCCCGCTGCACCCCGGGAGTCAGTCATAACAAAACCCACCTGTCCGTCAAACACCCACACAGCTGTCAATCACTCCACACGCCATTCTTCTGTGTTTATGGATGGTACTGGAGCTCCGCTGCTGGTAAGAACCGGTCGGGCTTCATCACGGAGGTTTAGAGGCGTCGCAGTAACAGGTGTGAAAGAAAGCTGGAGGTCAGGGGTCACTACAGAGCAGCAGAGTGGGAGGGGGGGGGGGTCCTCTCTTACCAGAGATGACATTCATTAGCAACAAGCTAACAAAATTACATTTTATAAGTATAATGTTTATAATGTTAACTATTTAGCATGCAAACATTCATTAGCAACAAGCTAACGCGATGATGTTTAGC
>VRLP01009943.1:0-11151 GCA_009660295.1 Lophius piscatorius
AACAACTTTAGGTTGTTCATGCGTTTAACTGTTTTCTGAGGAGCAGCTGCTCCTGACTGCAGGAACAGAAGCAACACTTCTACCCTTTTATTATGACAGATGAAGGAAACCGTTAATTCAGCCCAGCCATTTACCGAGGGGTCGTTTAAAGTTCCTTTTTGTTTATATTGTTGATTAAGAAAAGATTGATTTTAGATATAATTTGTAACTTGATGAATTTAGTTTTCTGGCCGTTATTCATGTCTGTGAATAAAAACTTTTCCTTGGAAATGATTCTGTGAAACTCTGCTGATAGAGAAGGAGACATAAAACTTAGTTACGCTGATCTATTTTGAATTTAATCTTTGATTTGAGTATTTTCTATTCCGTTTGTTCGTTCCAAATTCTATACCTCAGATTCAACAAAGGCCAATTTGAGTTCTGTTAATCCCTCGATGTTGACTCCATCTTTAATGTTGGCCCCCTCTTTGGTTGAGATCTACACCCCTGCTTTAGATACTCGCACGTTAAACCCATTGGTGCACAGATACTCACCTCCTCCTCAACGTCTCCAAGCCGAAGGAGACGTATTCAACACCTGCAGTAAAACTCCAGAGCCCCAGTGGAGAGAGTTTCAAGTAGAACATTAAAGGGTTAATGCCTTTGATTGTTGTCCTTTATATGTACAATATATATACCCCAGATATTATTATTATTGTTTGGAATCTAACCCCTTAAGTCTAAAAGATGGAGGGGAGGAGCCTGTTTACCTTTAACAGTGCTTCGTGAGTTGGAGCCAGACTCGTGGTTCTGAACGTGGTTCTGGTTCTTCTGGTCTCTCCTGCAGGACTCTCCTCTGAAGGCGGTGCAGATGCTGTGGGTGAATCTGATCATGGACACGTTTGCCTCTCTGGCTCTGGCCACCGAGCCCCCCACTGAGGCCCTGCTGCTACGGAAACCCTACGGCAGGAACAACCCGCTCATCTCACTGACCATGATGAAGAACATTCTGGGCCACGGAGTCTACCAGCTGGTCATCATCTTCACCCTGCTCTTCATAGGTGGACACACACTTGTGCTGAGACTGGATATATGCCAGGTGGAATACGGCGAGATTCCGACTTTTTAACCAGACCTCATCTTCTCCTTATTCTACCCTCCAGGCGAGCGCATGTTCAACATCGACAGCGGCCGCAACGCTCCCCTCCACTCCCCCCCCTCTGAGCACTACACCATCATCTTCAACACCTTCGTCCTCATGCAGCTCTTCAACGAGATCAACGCCCGCAAGATCCACGGAGAGAGGAACGTCTTTGATGGAATATTTGCCAACCCCATCTTCTGTTCCATCGTTCTGGGAACCTTCGCCGTCCAGGTACGTCTTTTAAACGGTCGTTTATTCTGCCCTGAAGATCCAGAGGGGGAAAGGAGACAGAAAACTCAACTTCCGTTTTCACTGCCACCTGAACACAAGTCCAGTCTGCACAACCACGGCTGGGTCGCCTGGGTGAACTTGTCTCATGCTGTCAGAATCGAAATACCCAATGACCCCCAGGTGACATCACTGATGATGTGTTCAGGATCCTCCAAGAGATGCATTCTAACAATGTGTGTTCAGAGAGCTGCAGCCAGAGAGAAACCCACGCAGACAATAATGGTGCTGATGATACTGAGAAAGTGATGAAGTGGTTGAGTCTGTGATGACTGGGAGGTGATGAGGAGTTGGAGGGTTTCAAAAAACAACAACTAGATGGACGTACAGATTCAGATAGAAGAAGACAGCAAAGTTTTTACCAACCGCTTTAAACAGGTAACAACAAAACTCTACTTTCGAGGTTTAGCCGGCAGTGGCTAGGAAACAGCAAGAAGTGTCAATGTTTTTCTCAGAATCGGTCTGTCTCTCTGTCTGTCGGCAAAATGACGCAAAGGTTTATGGACATATTTATATCCACGAAACCCATCGTCATCACCACCACCATGTATGCCGCCGTCACATGCTTCGTTTTAACGCCATAACTCAAAAACTAAATCATGGATGGATTTTCAAACTTTGTACCGACATAGACCTTGGTGCGAGGAAGAACTTGAGTTATTTTGGGAAAGGTCAGTTTTATATTTTGACACTAAGAGGAGATTTAATTTTAAAAGTTTTCAGCCTATAATTTCCCAACCGTTGGTCCCATTTAATCCAAATTTGAAAGATGTTTCGACTCAAGGAGACCTATCTTGTATATCTTACTTTACTCTAAAAGTTCATATTTTACTCACTAGGGGGAGCTTTTCTACAAAAAACACAGTTATTTCAGCCATAACTTCCTGACCGTTGATCTGATTTAGCCCAAATTTGTTTCCTACGGATCGACTCAAGGAGTTCCATCTCGTATTTATCATATTTTACTCTAGTTGTTCCTATTTCACTCACTAGGGGGAGCTTCATTTTATAAAAAGAACTGTGGACATAACATTTTATTTGAGTTCCGTCAGGGGAGTTGCTTGTACGTAGAACACGAGGTTTGTATCTGCAGCTTTTTCTTCTTATTTATCTCACCCCGGTTCGGGCGACACGCTTGTAGCACGATTTTGGAAAAACAATCTTCTCCTTGCCATCAATAACTCTCTGTCAGACAGATTAATGACTTAACACCAGCATTAAAACAACAACCGCCTCAGTCAGCAATGAGGGAGAAAAAGTGGAGGGATATTTTTTACAAAACGCTTTGATTCTTGCAGAAAAACAAGAGAAAGAGAGAGAGAGAGAGAGAGGGAGAGAGGTGATGGAGAGGGATGTGAGCCCGAGGTGAGAGAGAGAGACACAGACCGTTAGTTGTGGCTTTCTAAAGAGAGAGAGAGAGAGATGCAGATTGAGAGGGAGGTGAGAGATCATGGCGAACGATGGATTCTCTCCCTGCAGATCGGTGTTACGAGGACAGCGTTACACTGATTGTTCTTGTTCGGGGTGTTAACGATCATGTTGCTGTTTGAACCGCTGTCGCTCTCACGCACCTACTGCTCCCGATTTAAAGAGGCACACCGGGAACAAGATTTGATTTTTTATTGGATGCAGCAGTCGTTCCATCGATAACGCCTCCTCACACGTCCTACTTGAAACTGTGAGACCAGAAGAGTGACATGTTCGCTGTCGACACATTTATTTAGTGCCCAACTGGAGCTGATGCAGCGAAAATAGACGATGCTGTGCCTCAAGGCCCTGTGTGTGTGTGTGTGTGTGTGTGTTTGTGTGTGTGTATTTGTGTGCGTTTCCACTGCAGATTGCGATTGTGCAGTGGGGAGGGAAGCCCTTCAGCTGTGCACCTCTTAACGTGGAGCAGTGGCTCTGGTGTTTGTTCGTGGGAGTTGGAGAGCTGCTCTGGGGGCAGGTAAGCACATCTTCATCCCGCTGACTCAAACATGGCGGAGAAAGTGGCGAATCACAGTTTTCATACATAAAGACAACAATTCATGGTGACTTAAAGGTTCCGTTTTGTAGGATCTAGGGGTATTCCTTTGAATATATATAATATGATAAAACATACTTATGTTTTTATTAGTGTACAATCAGCTAGAAACAAGAATAGTTTTTTTTTAGTTTTTTTTTAGCCTAGCTTAGAATGAGTCCTGCGTTTCTATAAGAGGGAGCGGGGGCATGTTCTGCAGTCCCAGAGGGGAGTTTCCTCGCTTTTAGACTGAAGGGGTTGGCACATGATGAAGAGATGCTTCAGCTCTACAAACCAACAAAGAAGAAGAAAAAAAGATAAATACATTATTTATATATTTATATAATAATAAATAATTTTCTTGATAGTTTTTTTTAGAGTTTGAAACTTTGCTTTTAAATTAAGGAAACGAATGACCCCCCGACAGGACCCTCTGTCCGGGGCCGGTCGGCCGCCGCTAGCCACAACCGGTTCTGGATTGGATTATTCTCCGATAGGGAGGGGTGAGCTGAGGTGCATTCCATAGGTTGCAATCTGGAACTTTACCGCTGGATGCTGTCACGCCACCCCGTTTCCTATTGGATCATTTGAGTGGCTGTCAGGCTAGGAGGCGGGGTCAGAAGTGGTCGATGAACCAGACACTGGAAGTTCTAGACAAGTAGCCGGTGGTGCCGTGACAATACAACTATATGTGACGCACTGCACCTTTAAATAAGACCGCTTATCCTGTAGTAGTCAGGTGTTACAGGATCTATCATGCATCATCAATAACCAACCTGGATTCCAGGTTATCGCAACCGTTCCGACGGAGCGTCTGCCGTGCCTGAAGGAGGCGGGGCTGGGCTTGGAGCCCGGGGAGGAGGAAGGGGAGGAGCTGGCGGAGGACGAGGAGGAGATTGACTGCGCCGAGAGGGAGCTGCGCCGTGGACAGATCCTCTGGTTCCGAGGCCTCAACCGCATCCAGACCCAGGTACAGTTTAGGGGCGACCCAGAGAGAACAAACCATAACCACGAAGCTCTTTCACAGGAGCGCACACACAAACGGCTCCAACCGACCGGGTAGAGGTCCAACACATCACCACAGATTGTTCTGGACGGCTCTGATCGTGCATAAATAGAATTTAAGTTAAACGCTGTCCTGATTCTAATACATCAGACGTCCACCTTTTTCTCTCATCCCTTCTGTGCTGTCCTCCTGACTTGTGCCAAACACAATAATCATTTCTCTCTCTCCAACACAGCCAACGTTTCCCGCCTCTAGAGCTCTCAGGAGCATCACCAGAGAGGATAAACGCTGAGCCCGTGTCCACGCTGCTGCGCTGGACGCGCGGACACTGCGTAGACATAAGTGGACAGGCTGCCGACGTGCCTGATTACTTTAATTTATTTGATTTTTGCACTTCTTTCTGTGCAAAAATGGACGTTATGACAGCAGAACAGCCGCCGCAGCAACAGCGCTCTGCTAACAGCCTCCTAAACGTGATAGAGAGCCGGTCCAGACTTTCTGCTTAAGTGCCTACCTTTTCCTAAAGTGGTCAGTTTTTCATCCAGAGGGTTTGGTCTGAGTGTGCAGACAATAACCACACACACACACACACACACACACACACACACACACACACACACCATGACCTCACATACACACAGAGTCATCATTTATATTCCTCCTCGTCAGTAATATTCAGAAAGCTGCTCAGACGGGAGACGAACATCCGTTTCTGAGTGATCCGATCACAAGTGGACAGCTCCGAGGTCGAGTGTGAACGACCTCAGGACGCATTGAGGACACGTTCGCTCATGACTAATGTGTCCGGTCCTTCAGTGAAGGTTCTTCTATTCAGGTGACTTCCCCTGAAACAACAAATAGCAACAACAACAACAACAACAACATACTTCCTTTTCATTCTCTGTTATATGCAAATTAGTTGCCAGGATTCTCTTACCTGCTGAGGTAAGCAGCAGCTCACGGCAAAGTTCAGGGATCAAATCCACCATCCGGGTTCCTCAGCTTCCTCCCACAGTCCAGAAACATGCAATGTAGAAACACTGTAAAAAAAAAGAAAAGAAAAAGAAAATCAAATTATTATTTTAGTTTTTTAAATTCACAAGTTTTTTTTACAGTTAATTCAAAGATTATCAGCCATCAGCTGAAGGTAAAGACACAATTGAAGGAGGTGAAAAAGGTAAAAGATAAATCTGATAATCACCTAAGTTCAAAACAAGTACGATAAAAAAGATGAGTGAAAAAAAGAAGCATTTAAACTAAGATAAGATAAACCTAGATAAGATAAACCTTTATTAGTCCCACAACGGGGAAATTGCACATTAAAACAAAACAAAGAACTTGTTGGCTCTGAGCAGGAGTGATGTGACGGGATCAACGGTCCCAGAATTAAGCAGGATTTGAACCTGTAACCTTCTTCTGCGCCGCCTCATAAGTGAATTTATGACTTTAAACTTGTCCCTAGGTGTGAATGTGATACGACGGGGCGTTTGACTGATGACCTTCTGACCTGTCAACAGTTTGTCCCGCCTCTTATCCGCTGTAGGGTAGGATAGGGTCCAGCCCCCTACGACCTTGGACAGGATAAGGAGTTAGAAGAAAAATCAATGACTGCTTTAAACAAGTTCACCACTGACATAAAATCAGTCTGTCGCTGCAACGGCGTGGAGCCCACGTCCGAACTGCCAACTTTTAGCAGCTGTTTGAACAGGCGGTTTTGAAATCTCTCCATCTTGTGAGGAGTCGAGAGTGGAGAAAGATTATCGGGGACAAACTCTCCGGTATCTGTGCCTTCTGTTAAATTTCTATTGATGCGATTTCTTTCCTTGGGTTTATCCCAGTGGGGTTTATTTGGAGACGTATTCTAATGCCACATTCGGACATGTGGACTCGGAGGCTACGCTCGCACTGCAGGAAAAAATGCAGCCACATAGAATAGATGAATGGAACTGAAAAAAAAATCTTGAGGGCATCGATACGTCACTCCTTACGTCCGGCCTTTGATTCATTTAGAATAAAATATTGCATTGAATATCGGTGCAACACTCCGCTCATTATCACGCTGTTATTCTTAGAAACGTACTTCTTATTCACTTTATTTTTAAAATTCTCACATATATTCAATATCCACTAGTGTTTGGCGTCTTATTGTGTATTTTTTTTACTGTGATTTATAAAAAAAAAACTCAAATTAAATACAGAGTTATTTACACAGTATTTTTAGAGAAAAAGAAAAAAAAGAAAAGCTCCTTAAATTGAGTAAAACATGATTTGTACAAGCTAGATCTCCTCGAGTTGTTTCATATTCACCAAATTTGGACAAATGCTTGAGAATTTACTGCCCAAAAACTTTTGCCGATAAAGCTACCCTTAGTGTCAGAAATACACGACCGACCTTTCACAAAAGCATCCTGTTCTTCCTCGCACGGAGGTCTATGTGGATGTTAAATTAGAAAATGATCCATTACATAATTTTTGAGTTATGTACAGAAAACAGTGTTTTTTCATGAATAACCCTCCAGCTAGTGAGTAAAATATGAACTACTAGAATAAAATTATATGATATTTATGAGGCAGATCTCTTTGAGCTGATTTTTCACAATTTTCCAAATGTGGACTAACAATTAGGAAAGTATGTCCTTAAAACTGTGTTTTTGTTAAACGCTCCCCCTAGTGAGTGAAATATGAACTATTAAAGTAAAAAGTGATGTATACATGTACCCGTATGACGAAATTATGCCCAAATTATGTTTGGAGATAAAGCTCCCCCTAGGTCGCAAATATACAACCAACCATTCCTCAAATCACTCCAATTCTTCCTCGCACTAAGGTCGATGTGGGTATAACATTTGAAAATTTTAGCGTTATCGCGTTAAGACGAAAGATCTGCAGCTGCGGAAGACAACCGTTTTCTGTGACATAAACACGGGGTCACGCGACACAATTGTCCCCCTCATATCAGATAAAAGTGAATCCGATCCGCAAAAAGATCAGAGCTTAAAAAAACAAAGATAATTATGTCATTTTTAAGTGCAGTGTGAACGCGGTCAGAGTCTACTGATGTACACAACACCCAGGACCAACGGTTCGACCAGGTCTGAACATCTGATGCCTCCAAAGGACAATAAAATGCTGTTTCTATCATTTTTGCTGTGACAGGACTTGTTCTGACGGGACAGCACACGCTCACACACACACACACACACACACACACACACACACACACACACACACACACACACATGTACACGTGCACACTCAGACTGGCCTGTCCTGCCCTCACTGAGTGCTGCTGTTTTGTCTCTGTCCTGCAGATGGAGGTAGTGAGCACGTTCAAGCGAAGCGGTTCGTTTCAGGGAGCGGTGAGACGACGCTCCTCCGTGCTCAGTCAGCTTCACGACGTAAACACTATCTCTACCCCCTCTCACGTAGCTCTCTCCACTGCTACAGCCAATACCAGCCCAGCCCCTGGGAGTGAGTTCGCCGAATGCATGCACACACACACACTCACACACACACTCACACGTCTACCTGCAGCCACTTCCTCTCTCTGACGCTCAGGCGTAGACACAATCACCGCTGCACGGCACGTGGACTGCACTATTCTGACTCTATATGGTTGTGACCCCTCCGGCCCGCTCGCTGCTCGTGTGTTCTGCAATGTCCCTTCTCCTCCCTTAGTCTCAAACGGCGCCCGGTTCCGGCCGCAATCCAATCCCAGTCTCGGTACCGGAGCTTGTTTCTGTTGTAGAGTGTTGGTCGGTGCTGGAGCTGCTCTCTCTCTCTCTCTGTCGGGCCGAGGTGTTCAGTCGGGAATCCGTCACAAAAAAAGGGTGACGTTTTTAAAAAAAGGCCTGAAGTTCAGAGAGCAGCTCCGCCTTCTGTCTGTAAACGAGGTCAAGCGCGGTTACCGTGGTAACTGTCAACATCTCTCACGTGAAGAAGGAGTGGTGTCTCGAACAATCCTGTAGGTCCTGTAAGAGGAAAAAAAAAAAATTACATGTCGCTTCTTCAAAACCGTAAACCTTCGAGTATAAAAGCCCGATATCTCACCGCTGTTCACCAGAAAAGTCTCTCACTCCTGATTTCTCTCTTTTTCTCCTTCCTGTGTTCATCTTGTCCACGACTGCAACTGTTATGTACTGTTTATTTTTTCTGACAGCTCCGACATCACCAGTTCGGCCCCCAGGTGTCTCCAAAAAAAAAAGTCCTAATTATTTATCTCTCTGTTCACTCTGTTTTTGCCCTCTCTCTCTCTCTCTCTCTCTCTCTCTCTCTCTCTCTCTCTCTCTCCTCTCTCTTCTGTATTAATCAGATATTACAGGTTCCCTGTTTGCAGATGCACTCTGTGAAATGTCTTCTTATTGTTCTCCATAGTTTTTTATTTGTCGAGGTATTTAGATCGTAGCCGATCTAAATACGGACATCCGCTGTAGCACGACCGATAAGATTTCTTTCGTAGGTTAGGTTCTTTTTGTCATCCCTCCATCTTCCAAGAGTAGCCTCCTCCACCCCTCACCTTTCCTCCTGATTTCTCTTTATGTCAGTTCTGCGTGTGCCTGTTTTGCAAGAGTGTTTCCGCTTTGTCCTCTCCAGCTGATATAAACTCTGTGTCGGTCTGAGTGTGTGAGTGTGTGGCGTGTGTGTGTATTTCTTTTACGTAGGAGTGTGTGTGCATGTGTACGGCTGTACTGTCTCTTCATTTGATGCTTCCTCCATATTCTCAGTTGCCTCTCCTTTCCTTAATTCCTTACCTTCCTTCCATTCAACACTGCCTTCCTCACTACAACGCTCCATCACCCGAAGGTGTAGAACCAGAGAGGTCCAGTCGGCGCCGTTGTCGTGACCTTCCTGTACGGACACTAGAAGTTACCCGGGCTTTCTTTAAATACTTTGGGGAAAAAAACATCCTTCCTGCCGCCACTTTAAAACCTCCACGTGATGTGCAGTAAAATGTCTTATATGAATATTTAAATCTGCATCCGACATTGGCTGCCTGAGAAAAAAAAGATCAACCCCCCCCCCTCCCAAAAAAAAAGGTATGGAAGGAAGGATGTACAAGTCAAAGTATGGAAGTAGGGTTCAGATCCCACCACTGCTGGCTCATTGGTTGCTTTTTCAATTCCCTCCTCTTAATTCAAAGAGCTCTTTGTGTCGAAATCTGATGACACATCCCGAGGTCACCCTCCAGCTCTACAGCTCGGTGAATTTGGACAAACGAGCGGGAAAAGGAGGGAATGGGAAGAAGCAAGCATTTAAAGATGAGTTTGATGTGACCCAGGCTGGCTTTTCTGAGTCACTTCCTGCTGAGGGGAGACAGTCTGTGGTCCAGGTAGGAGATTTGATACATAGTAGGAATATGTTTTCATAGGAAAAACATATTTTGCTAACAGTGAAGGATATGTCTCAACAAATCCAAAGAAAACCAATGTATATATTACCAAGGAAGTATTAAATTGTGTTTATCTAATAAAACCCCAATATTTCTGATTCCTCTTTGGCACAAATCCATTAATGTCTAAAAGACAAATCATCTAAAAATTTAAATTCAGTAATTCTCTGTGTCCAAGTGTTCAGCTCTATTATTCACTATTCTCCTCGCATTGTTTACTATTAGACCGTATTTACGCGTGTATCTAGTCTCACAGCTTTTACAGCTAATATGTAAATTATACATCGAGACGTGAGATCAGGATTAGGCAGCTGTGGGTTTTAGTGACAATCTGTGAAACTTTTTCTAGAAACATTGCAAAAAAATAATTCCCAAACCAAATCTTAGAGGAAACAGTTGAGCAGCTTCATCAGTAACCGTAGCAAGGAGACAACTCTCAGCACTAAAAGGCAGTGTCTGAAAGACATCAAAGTCATTAAGTGACATGTCAGAGACATCTATACATTAGGTCACATGTCAAAAACATCAGAGCCATAAAGTCACACGCCACAGAGACATCAAATACATCAGATCGAATGTAAGAGACATCCAAAACATCATGTTACACATCAGAAAAACATGAAAGGCATCAGGTGACATGTCAAAGACATCTATAAAATCCCATTACACAACACAAAGACATTAAAGGCATCAGGCTACATGTCAAAGACATTTAAGACATATAGTTACACATCAGAAAGATATCATAGACATCAGGTGACATGTCAAAGACATCTAAGACATCAAGTTACACATCACAAAGACATGAAAGGCATCAGGATACATGTCAGAGACATCATAGCCATAAAGTCACACGTCACAAAGACACCATAAACATCAGGTGACATGTCAAAGACATCTAAAAACACATGTTACACATCAAAAATACATCAAAGCCATCAGGTCACATGTCAGAGACATCATAGCCATAAAGTCACATGTTACAAAGACATCATAAACATCAGGTGACATGTCAAAGACATTTAAGACATTGAGTTACACATCACAAAGACATGAAAGGCATCAGGATACATGTCAGAGCCATAAAGTCACACGTCACTAAGACATCAAAGACATCAAAGACGTGCTGTTACGTGTTGTAATGACATCAGACACACAAGGTCACATGTCAAAGCCATCAAGTTACATGTCACATAGACATCAATGACATCTCACCATCTCAAAGCCATCCTGTCATATCTCAAAAAGACATCAACAGCAGGTCACACTTACTTCTACTACTACTAGATGACTTAAGAATTCATGCAGTGAAACAGTCCAGGTTCATACAATGAAACAGTCCA
>VRLP01009944.1:0-11150 GCA_009660295.1 Lophius piscatorius
TTTTTAGCAGAACCTATAACTTTAATTAACATTGCTGCTTTTTGGTCAGGCTTTTATATAGTTATTATTTTATTTTTTTATTCATGCTTTTATCTGCTTTTACTTTGTAGCACTTTGAGATTTGATCCAAATGTAAAGTGCTTTATAAATTAAATGTATTATTATTATTATTATTATTAAGTGGTGCAGAAAGGCTGACTGAATGTTACTGTTGCTCCACACAGGCTGGATGGGTATTTGCATTTTTTTGCTCACAGGTGAACCATATTAATTAAAACAAGTAATATGTTACTGTAAGCTTATTGTGGAGCCTCCAGTTATCAGTGAATTGTAATGAAATTATTATTAGGTTTAATGTTCAGTTTAGTAATAGCAATGCAAGTAACCTGCTATTAGACAGCATAGCACAAATCAATACTACCATCTTCAATTATATGAAACATAAACTATAGTTTATTACAGACTTTATGTTATCCAGAATACCAATTTATAGTTAGTCTTGTCCTTATCTAGTCATCCATCTGTCTGCATTCATGGATCAACCCATTCAGCTCCTGGATAGATCCTGACAAAATGACATCATGTGTTAGAAACCCAAGCCTACTTCCTAGTCAGCAGCGTCTAAACACCCTCTGCAGTGTCCGTAAACAATACATCTCTGTGTTGGCTTGCTATAATTGGTGGAAATATTTGTTACTGGGTCAATAGCACACTGGTGATCAGGTGATCAGGGAGCTGGAACCATGCAGTGAGATAACACATAGAATCTGGGACTAAAGGAATGCATTATGTGAGAAACTTTACCATAATACTCTGCTCCTTGTGGCCCTATCACACTGAGAATGACGTTTTCAGGGAAAATGCTTAATTTCCCTGCTGTAAGATATAACTTTTAGAAATGATGAATCCAGTATCTAAGTTTTTTTGATACTGTGTACCCAAGTATTAAAATGTCTGAATAGTAATAATAGAGTATTTCTTTATCACATACACTTATACACAGTAGAACATTCTGAAATTATATATACAGCTGCCCCAGTGAGATACAGCCGCCTCAAACATTCTTGTTTAGCCTGCCCCATCCCTCCACACCATTTTTTTTGGTTGCTGGTCGTCAGCTATCCGTCCATTGCAGTGTTTCTGAATGTATGACGGCTCTAACATCAAATCATTCCGCTGACAGAGACAGTCCAGAGTTCATGTCACATCATGTGACGTGACAGCCATTGACTACATGGCTCAGACAGCATGGGTACATTCCTCAGTGTCAACACTGCAGCAACTTTAATTAGAGATTTTTGGTCAAACTCTGACAGAGGATACAACTTTACTCAAACAACTATCATTAATAATAATAATAATACATTTAATTTGAGTCCGTGTTATCCTGGGACGATATCTGAATAAAAAGAATTTAAAACTAAAGCTCTGAAATTATTTGAAGATATATTCATGGTGTAATTTCCACATTGATTTTGACTTCGGTGTGCCGTGGCCTCTCCTGCAGCACATGACTGAATAGCATGTGATAATGTCAAAGCGTAGGCAAAGTATTCTGTGGTAACGAATGAAGAAATCGGAAGTAATTAAAGTTTGCCCTTTCATTCAAAGTAAAACAGGAATTTCCTGCGTATCTAAACCTTAACCTACCACTTAGGTTTAATGTGCCATTTCAATTAACTTCATGACTCAGTATAAAGTTTTTAATATATCTTCAGCTTCAGTTTATGGATAGTACTCATATGTGTGTTTGAAAAAATGGCTCTCCTAAAGGTTAGTTGTCATCATCATGTAGGATTTCTTTGCTCCAAAGACAGATAGACAGACTGAAATTCATTCAGAGGAAAATTTTTGCTGGGAAGTGTGTCCCTGCTGAGATACTGGCTCATCAGATCGTAACTGATAGTTTTTGTTTCGGGTGTGGCGTGGGGGAATTCCTGAATCTTTTTTTCTTTTTCTTAACAAAGTCTGATTCTCAGGCTCATAATATCCTCTTTCTGGGAATCTTTCCTTCCGTCCTCTGTTCCCTCATTTATCTTTCTTTCTCTTTCATTTGCTTTACTCTTCAGTAATTCTACATAGCGAGCTAATCCCCTCTCACCATGTACAGGTTCTGGACCTGGGGTCATCAATACAGGTTATTACACTAATTTATTTCACCTTCAGTTTCCTGCCAGGCAGAGCGAGTTATGTTGCCGCCTTATTTGCTGCTCTGATAGTCTAATGTGACTCACTGTGACTTCTGTGATTAACGATCATCTTCTGTGGAGTTAAGTGACACCGACAAAAAGAAAAATGAAACGGTTATTGGACTTTACCTCCAGATTTCTCTCTGAGGTCAGCCGTTACTATTTTTCCTCCTTTACTCAGCCACTAACACAATAATTGTGTTTATCCCCAAAAGACCACCAGTATATAGAAAAATACATCCACCATGGTCAATGTATTACTGACTACAGCACAGATGTATGAATGATATGTAGCCTAATGACGAGACAATCTGGAGAAAATGTGGCAATAATATCTACAATTTAAAAAAAAGAACTAAACTTTAAACTTTTCTCTAGACATTGTGTGTGAAGACAGTCTCAGATGTGTTCAAAACGGAAATGTACAAGTAGGACAGAAGTTGGAGATGTGAAGTTCAATGTAATGGCAGGGGAATATAATGTTTTTGTAATCTGTTCTTGCTCATGTCTTCACACGCCCACTCAGGCAGGTGCTGTCTGCAGCAGTCCCATCCTCATCTAATGTGAGCCACCCTGACCAGTTAAAGGATCGGCTCAACTAAATCGAATCAATAGATTTGGCCCATTTGTTTTTCTATGAAGGTTTGGAGAATACTACATCCAAAAAAAGCCCTCCTTCACTCCATTACAACTCAACAGAGCTGGATGGATGATATCTGTAAAAAATCTAAATCCACCCTCTAGTATCTGAACCCTACCCTTGACCCTAAATCTAAACCTACATAGACCACATTAAATGCTCAACATGCAAATTTTAGTTAACATTTTTTTCAATTCAACATCATCTGTATGAGCTGAAAACTTTTTTTTCTATCTTATTAAATATACTATTTCAACATTCAAAACCCAAAAACAAGAAGAATTAGCCTGGCCTTAGACTGGATGATCTAAGGCCAATGTTGCCGAAGTCAACATTGGTTTTCATGGGGAATATTTTGTAACAGAAAATAGTTTCATTAAAAATTGAGATTAAAGTCTGTGGGTTATTTGTAAAGTAATTGATTGTTGCCGTTCGTTTTTGAAGAAGCTGCCATTAAAATTCCTTTCCAGGATGGAATAAAACCATATTGGACACACAATGTCAGCACTGGTGGTACACAGTTACTCCTCATAAAATGTTTGAATGCGTATCAAAAACTGGGAGGGTAAAAGAAAATGTACTAGTGTGATTAAATACTGACGCAGATTAATGGTATCTGAAAGAAATAATCTCAAACAACACTCTGTATCATCGGTCGGAGATTTTCTTTCTTTGGGGTATATCCAGGTCAAGTCAGGTTAAACCATTCCTCCAGGTGTGTGTTGGTGCTGACCATAGAAATTACACATCAGTATAGCTGTAATTCTTTTCATCGGTGCACCAGCCCACAGCTAAAAGTAAATAGTTAAAGTGAGGGGATGTAGGCACCTAACACAGCCATTCAGAAACTTAATGTTGGTCAAGTTTTAAATCTTCACAGGTTTTGGGTATAATCTAAGTAATCCTGATCTGTTGTCTTCTGTCTCCTGTCTCAGGTCACAGGGTGTACATGCAGCACCCGGCCGTCTGCCCCCTCACTGCCTTGTAGACATTCCTGACAGCGTCTCCTTTCTCTGTCTGAGGCTTCGCTTCGGACAGCTGGGTCTTGAGCAATATGATCCCCGCTCAGCAGTGCGGCTCCTGCCAACACTTAGTGTGCATATACACAGCATGTGTGTGTGCTTGTGTGGTTCCAGTACACATGCACGTCTTAGAAATGAGAGGTGATACATTCATGAGATTCTCACTGAAAAACAGGGCTACAAAGAGAGAGACCCTATTTATATTTGGGAAAATATCACCTTACGTTGACATCCGCTCTGTCAGCCTCTATAATCACAGAAAAGCTGTCATGTTCGAGAAACGTCTGGCAGGAGAAAAACAAGTCAGCACTGGTTTGGGAGTTTTGTGCTATTGTTCTGGTGTCATTATGTCGGATAAATGTCTTACCCTACGTGACGGAACACCCATTCATCCATTTTCTGTAACTGCTCATCCTGTGCAGGTTTTGGAGGTGTTGAAGCTGATCTTAAATGGGTGAGAGGCATGGCTCACAAGTCACCAATAAGTTGCAACTACCCACACCAACTTGCAATTAACAGTCACCAATTCAAATACATCAAACATTTTTGGACTGTGGGAAGAAGCCAGAGAACCAGCAGACACTGACTGATGGCGAGAGAACACGCAAACTCCACAAGTTGATTGGTAACCAGAACCTTCTTGGTTTGAAACGCGCCACAGTGCTGCCCATGATGCAACATCTGCATGAATTATACATTTGTGAGAGAGGGTGGGATCTGTCTTAGCAGACAGAAATGGATATCTGATTAGAAACAAACACTGTTGTCATAGCAACAGGCGACAAGGAGAATGCGGCCTTTGTGGATAAGATGAGGGGGCAAAATCAACCTTTTTCATCTACAGACATGGGAACCAAATGACTTTTAGTTGGTTAAGGAGTAATGTGAATGGTAAACGGTGAGAATCAAATTAAATTATTCCTATTCAGAGGCCCAGTTTTGATGTTCCGTTTCCTACAGAAACCTGGTCACTATGTCTCACCTCAGTTGTGACCTGAGGGTGTGTGTTGGTTTCTGCTCAGGTATGCACTCAGGTATGCCCTCACATGAGCCATGCGTCAACAGGCTAAATACCTACAGAGCTCCATTAGGACAAGCCTGTCAATAGCACTTCTATGAGATAATATCATTCTTGTGGTCCGGGCGCACCACTACCGGAGCTTTCAGATGTTTGCCATGCTCAACAGACGGAGACTTGACTGTAAGACACAGCTATTGTGTCCTGCTGGCCTGCTTGACGCCAGAAACTGGAAGATCGAATGAGGAAATGGCACACGTTACAGTGACCCAAACATAAAAGTTCTTATAGAAGCTTACAGGAAGCAAAGGGTTACCATAATAAGTGTGGTGTGCTGCAATGAACCATGAGGCATATCTGAGTGAGCCTGTGGGTTATGCTGGGAAGTGAGTGGTGTTAACATGTCATCAAGCTATGCTACCAAACCTTGAAATGTTATTAGCCATTTAAACTCAAGCTAAGACAGAGAGAGCTTTTCATGTTCCAATCCATAGACAGACAGACAGGGAAGAACTATGTGCTGGAACTAACTATACGTTGATGAGCAGAAAGGTCTGTTCATTTATCGTCAACAGTCATTGACAAAACCTCAGTTTTCAGAAAGGGCTCAGAGCAAATTTCAAATCGAGGGTGAGTCTTCCACTAAAAATTGTTTTTCTGCAGTAATCATCAAACTCTGTCTATTACAGAAGACAGTTCATACAGTATCTACAATGTATTGCACCAGCAAACAATCACTAAACATATGTTCTTTTGCGGTTATTTTAAGATCACGCCATGATATATTCACATCAGTCATATGCTGTTTGTCCTGTTACCAGTAATTGAAATTTTGAACATTTGCGAAAAGACAAGATTGGACGATGGACCGTGTATTATCTGGCAACTTCCTGTTTCTATGGTAAGACGTTAGGATTATGAGTGCATAAAATTTGAAAATGATCCATGAAATCCTTTTTGAGGGATCGCGTTAAGACAAAGGACCTGCAGTGGCGGCGGACGTGACGATTCCATAATATCCCTAACTTTTCAGCGATTAAATAAGGCTGATGAAACGTGATTAAATGACCTAAAAAACTAACAAGTAGAACTTTTTTTTTTTTTAAAGTGATGATCAAACGTAATGATGTGTCTTCTTAAAATTAGACCACAAAATTTATTTTTGTGTACTAGTGGGTGTGAACTATAGTCATCCATCCGTTTTTCCACCCATTTTCTGCAACCACTTATAGAGTGCAGGATTGCTGTGGGGCTGGAGCCTATCCGAGCTGACATTGGGTGAGAGGCGGTTTACACCCTGGACAAGTTGCCAGTTCATCACAGGGCGAACGTAGAGAAAAAAGATACATATATACGTATATACATATAGGTTCAGATTCAACCCTATGATTTGGTTCCCGGTCCGAATCGCCATTCCAAGATCCAGAAACATGCAATACACGTGAATTGGTGACTCTAAATTGCTCGTAGGTGCAAACTACACCCAAAAACACCAATTCTACGACACAATACAAAAAACATGTCCTGAACTGCATGTAAGGGAATAGTTTAATTTCCATTTAAACATTATAAAAAAAAAATCCCCAAATTACTACAAATTTTTATTGCGTGTTATTTCCTTCCTTCTCCACACAGAACCGTATTTTAATTGATGGGTGGTGATTGATGGGTTATTAAATTCCTCCATCTGGTGATCATTTTTCAACCTGAGACAAAGGACTCCAGAGAGCACAGTAAAGGAAAGTATAATTGTATATGTCCATATCAGTGGAGATGGCTGTCCCGAGACCTTGCTGAGTTGTTGAGAGGTGATTGGAGTTTCATTTTGAAGAATCACTAGAGGACAAAATGGAAGTGAAACATATTTCATCTGGCCTCCCAACTTCAACCCAAAACACTGTTATTCCACATTGAGTGGTCAGGCTGTCAGCTTCACAACCCCTGTTTGTGGTAAACATCTCTGAATCCGACACGTCGAAACCGCACAGATTAGGCTTTGAGTAGGAACTTGGGTTGTGTGTATGAGTAATGTGTCTACACACTTGTTCCACGTCCTACATTTACAGCTTCATCTCTTCCTCAAGAATGTAACAAAGCATTTGCTGTTGCACAGCCATGCTCTGTCCACACAAAGAGGTCTTGAGGAGCGATAATGCCAAGCCTTCAAGTACGACCTGAGTGTGTACTAGTGCTGCGTCAGAGGATGTTTATACAGCATGAGACCACAGAAGAACACACAGTGTGTGAGTTCTTGGTTACCAGTTTGTAACTCAAAGAGACGCCCGTTAAATCCTGTGGATATGATGCCTTTTATCTGCCTTTGAAAGCCATGATTGGAGTCATCTAATTTCAAGAAAAGATATTTAAGCCAGTTCATGAAAAGACCCTGCGTTACCCTCACATCTTTGGCCCAAAGGTGTGTGTGAGATTAAAGTGGTGCCAATCTGTTAGGCAATATTTTTAGAAGGGAGGCCCGTCCGCTCCGGAAATACTCCTAAGATCCCTGGAACCCTTTAATACGCTCATTGTAGTGCGATCCTACTTCAAAGCAGCACACAGGGGCATGACGTTTTCTAATTCCCAGAAATACTTGTCTTGCAGTGTTCACACGTGGAAGTTGAGGTTTTAAATTTTTCTATAATCAAGCTGTTTTTCTAATAATTGCTGTATTACTGTTTCCTGTTTTGTCTATTTTCATAGTTAAAAATAATTTTCACCTTCAGTGTCATTGTCATTTGATATAATTGCCAGAACTACACGATGTTATACATTACAATGCCTTTTGAGGATAAATGTATCTGAAATATTAAATGTGCCTAACCAACAGAAGACAAAATAATTTGGTATTTAATTTGAAATACGCATTTCAAACAAACATTTTAATCTACATTTAACAATCAGTATTTTATAGTTGTTCTCAGAGAATGCCTATTGTCATGGTCACTTGGCTTACAACAGTCATTAAATAGGTGTGACACATCCGCTCAAACAAGATTAAGCGGCAATAATGTGTACTTCCGGTGTTTTTTTCTCTCTGACCTGTGAAACAGAAGAATCTGATATCTGAATTTGACACTAGAAAGCTCAAACCAGTTTCAGCTTTATTGATGTTCTTAGTCATAACTTAATCATGCCAGATAAAAGTCTCATCTATGGAATGGCTTCTTTTTATTACTACCTGTAACCTACCACACCTTCCTGAATGAGAGTATGAGGCGTCGCGGAGGCCTTTAGGTGCTCCTTGCCGATGACTAAATACGCCCTCTTATCAGCCAGAAAACCTCCAAGTGACAATAAAGAGTCATATTTCACCTGACAGCAGAGGGAAAGGGACTTTCCTGTCCTCCACTCCCCTTTTCACAAGTAGAAGTGTGGCATTTAGTTAGAAAAACTTATTGTGAAAGGTGTGAAATGTAGTTACCGATAATAACGTTGTAATAACGCATTAACAGACAAAAAGAACAAGTACTGTCGTTGGGCAGTGGCAATAAAAAGTACAACATACCATAAAGTTATGTCAAAAAGCATCAATATTTATTCAAATAAATACACACTCAAAACACATAGAACTTATAAAATAATTTAAAAAGACAAGCTGTGTGCCAGTAACATCATATACTGGAAATAAATAAATTAACCTCATGGTTTTGGGACTCATTCCTCACAGGACAGCAAACTTGAAATATAGTTTTGACTATTGGGTTCAGTCAGTTCCGTTGTGTTGCTTTCAGTTGTCCCCTCTCTGTTCAGTCCTTAATAATCCTTCATTCGTGGACCGATGATCACATCTTCCTTTGGTCCGTGTATTCTCTGTGTATTATGGTCCACTTTGACTCTAAGGAGACAAAACAAGGCGTTAGTCGCTGCCTTCCACCGCAATTCAATTCATTCTGTGTTCATGTATGATGTCATGGTGTATCCCTCACCATATTAGGAGTGGTTAACTGCCAGGCTCCAGACAGCGCCTCAGGGTGCCCTCGCCATGCGCCTCTCCTGCTCTCCTAGAGACGCGGTCTCGGTGTCCTGTCGCGTCTTAAAGTCCTGGATGGCCTTTCTGTTCTGGTAGTCGATCAAAGCCATGGTGATCACCGCATTCCAGCAGTGCTCTTCTCCTGAGCACCTGAAGTCGATCTCCTTATTATCTGTGGTCACTATGGTGAAGTAGACGAACTTTCCGGTGCGCTCCACGCAGTCCACTTTCTTGATGGACTGCAGTTTGAGCTCCTTGCCCTTGGAGCGCTTCTGCGTGTCTGCGTAAATGTTCAGGCTGTCCGTGGTCAGGACGCACGTCTTCCTCTTCCAGAACTGGAGCAGGTTGTCACTCCTCTTCTCCAGCTCTCCCTCCTTGAGGACCGGGCTCACCTCCTCCGTGGACATTGTCATAGCTGGTGGCGGGTCTGTGGGCAGACTGCCTGCTGTGCCGCTGCTCCGTCCGTGGAACTTGGGGCTTCTCCGCAACACGTTTGGTAATCCAGAGTGGCGTTGTGAATGAAGTGAGGGCGCAGAGAACTTTTATATTCCACTCGGACCCGAGCCCTTCCCACTTGACGTCAGATGATTTGGGAATGCATCAGCAGTTGCCAGTGGAGTATTTCAAAGCTGTGTGGGCGGAAGCTGTGGCGCACGCGGAGCTGGGGGGGAGGACAGAGGAAGTCCTATCGTGGACTCAATCACATGGAAGATTAGTTAATTACTTACCCACATCCTGTAGAGGAAATTAGACCAAATATTTGCTCCCTTTGCAGTGATGACCACATGGGCTCTGAGAGCGTAAAACTCAGCCTGGACCTGCGCGCCATTCACACAGTCACTCACTTATTATCAAATATGAAGTCTTTGATCCAGGTTTTGAAAGCCTTTATAAAATCACAGTGTTCCATGCCTGTTAATGCCTGATTCTTTTCAAAAGCACCGGAGACTAAACCTGTTGCATCTGAGTGGTGTTTCACACAGACTGCTCTTCCTCTCTGGATTTCTCGTGACGTCACCCACACAGCCCACAAGCACAGATTACATTCATGAGGATTTATAATAATAATAACAATACATTTAATTTATAATTTATTGGACAGTTTGCCAGTACACTCAAATAAATGTAATTGGCAGGCTGCTACATTTACTGGAGAGCAAAATGTATTTTTATGAACTAATTTCATGTTTTCAAAATAGATGAAGTCATGTAGGACAGCTTCATCTAGTTGACATGAACTGATGCGATAAAGTTCGTTTTTTTAAGTTAAATCTTTTTTAATGTCCAGACGTTATATGCAAGCTGTATTAAACCTTGTTTTTTTTTGTTACTCTTCACATAGTTTGTACTCTACAGGTATTCTTTGGATTAATCCAATTGAATCATTGAAAGTATTGAAACATAATAAAGTGGGTTTTTCTTTCAGCAATAATCAGTTCTGTTGGTTCAACTTAAAATATGTGAATTAGATAAACTCCACTTACTCGTTAATTTTTATAAATGCAATATTAGTTGGATCAACCATATAAGTTAAAATTAGACCTACTCCAAGTATCCAAGTTGATTGGACCCAAATAAATTAAATTGGAACCAATCTAAGTAACTCATTTGAATCAACTTGAATGAATTAGATTCACTCAATCCATGAATATTAAGTTAGACTAATAAGGTTCAGTTAAATCCCATGGGAATAATTACCGTGTTTTTTTAATCCATTCCTTTAGTTATATATTTTTTTTAAATTTGGCAACAAAAATATAGTAGTAGAAAAGAGTAGAGTACACCTGTGTACTTCCTCTATGTAGCCTAAAATAGACAGAAAGCAGCAGATGGTGGGTTTTAAATGCAATGTTAAACATTTGAAGCTTGTTCATCATATAAATGGAAGTTTTACAGCTGCCTTAAAAGTGTGATTTAATTCAACTTAACTTTATTACAAAGTATGAGGGTTGGGACTAATCTGGAAAAGATCACGGTTCATAAGGTTTTCCGCATTTTATAAGAAGAAACAACCCTGATTTATTTTAATTTGTACAAAGAAGTTCATATCATCCTCAAACTAGAAAAATTCTAAATAATGTAAGACTGTCAGTCGAGGGAACTTCTGCTTGGGAGTTCTCTAGTAATTTGAAAAAACGAGAAATCTTGAGCTGAATATAATTAAAACAGCTTTGTGAAAAAGTGTTTCACCACTCAGAAACTGAGGACAAAACCTAAAAAATTGCATTAATACCTGGTCTTGATACTACCAAGGCTGATCCACCCAGTCATGTTCAAATCATTTGTTAAACATACCATTTTCCCAAGTATG